>SNQN01001186.1:32322-52973 GCA_008642245.1 Bassia scoparia | reverse complement strand
CATTAATGTTAGAGTAAATAAAGTAGGTAAAATGTGAAAAAGTTATTTTTAGATTGGTTTGGAACAACTATTTAAAAACATCCCAAAATAGAAACTGGAACAATTAAAAAAAAACGGAGGGAGTACGAATTGACATGAACAATTGAACATGATAGACTAGAGGTGTCAATTATGGATACGACCCGGGAAAACACAGTAACTCGACTCTCTAGTTTAGACCCCTCGATTGCAATTAATGACTAAAATAATTTTACTTTCCAAAAATAAAAGTAAAATACTAATATTATTTCTCTCACAACTCCACCAACTCACCATTTACAACTCAGATCCCAACACCTCGACCCATAAATATTAGGTTTTGAATAAAATTTGATATATTTTGACACGTTTAAACCTTTTTGAGCTTGCTAACCCATTGGGTTAAGTAGAATGGTTAATGGGGTTGAGGTGAATGTTGCCTTTTCCATTTCATCTTCACTTGAAAACTATCTCTACGTTGGGATGAGGCGGAGAAAACATAAAATCTACTCTTCACTCATGATAGGTATGATTTTCGTCTCATCCTCGCTCCATCACTCGTCAAACGCTAGTCACTTATTTTACCCATCCCAATGACAAGCCTATGGTTAAGCACTTTCATATACAAAGTATGCTTATAATTCGTTCATAATTTATATTTCTATGACATTAGATTATAAAACATTTACCATCAAAATTTTAGCACCAGAAAAGAAAAAATTATAAAACATTTACCATCAAAATTTTAAATTGTCGTTAATACAAAGAAAAATTAATACTTACCACCTTTTGTAGTATCACTTTTAAAAATTACCACAATGTTTAAAGTTTACCACGGAATACGTTAACAAAACGTTAAGGGGACCCACACTAACAGATCTTTTATGATTTCCTTTATTTATATACCCTCTTCTTGCACGAAAACACCAAGTTTGAAAAATGAAAAGCCGCTTTTTCTTGCAATTTTTTTTCCTAATATGATTTCGTAAGCAATTTTTTTCAAATAGGATTTTCAAAAATTTGGAGTTTTTTCAATCAGGGTTTATGAATTTTTGTACTAAAGTTTATGTGATTCTGTCCAAAAAGATAACCCTTAATTTCGTTCTAATGGTCAACATTAATCTAGGATTAGGTTGTCTAACCATGATTTCAAGCCATTGTTTCGGAATCACAAAAATACATGCAATTAACAACTCAATTGCAAATTAAGGTAAGATACAAATGTTGTAAACACCTATGAAACGAAATTTCACTTCAATCAATTTGCCCTTATTTAACTACTCAATTAAACAAAAAGGTTTCCAAATGAAACTAAACTAATTTCACTCTGATTCATTAATTACTCAATTCACTTCGATTATTTGTCCACACCTTCAAAGAATGACGCCAATTATGATTGTTGTCGCCACTAAATGTTGATGAAATTAAGATATTTTACCATTAGTAATAAAATAGGATAATGAAAGGAGAAAGAAAATAGAAGAAGAAGAGTAAGATGATGAAGGAGAAGAAGGGAGATGAATTGTGTTTGGGAGTTGAAAATTGTAGAAGTAGAAGTGGAAAAGTCGTGGAAAGAGAAAAAAAAAATAGGGGTTTTCAATTTTGTGAGGCCCCTTGACGTTTTCAGTTAAGAGGTGCTAAGTTTTAAACGTTGAGAATAGAAAAGGTGGTAAAATTTAATTAAATTTAGATAAGGTGGTAATTTTGAAAAGTYATWKTACAAAAGGTGGTAAGTACTAATTTTWCCTTAATATAAAGTATTATATTTAGAACAGGTTATAAATCTATAAACCTATTATGAATAGGATATMTAAAATTCGAACTTGATATAATGAGCTACAATAAATACCCWAYAACAGTTATCAAATTAWCATAACGCGAATTGACCTGTTTTGTCATGTTTACGATAGATCCATATTGCAGGAAGCCATGGAAAATTGGGAATGAAACCATTCAGGGAGAGGAGAATAGGTTGAACATTTGAACCTTTTGAGTCTTGCAAAGTTATAAGTTGAACGAAATATAGCCTAGAGTGAGATCTTCGAGATCAAACCCTACACTGCCAATACTTGCATACCGCAAATTCTACTATGGTCCCGGGACCATGGTCCTCATCATGTTCTCTGGCAAATGTTCATTTTCGAAACTAGAAATGTTCATTTCAACATGTAAAATGTTCATTTTTAAATATAAATGTTCATATCTGAAAATGAACACTTGTATTTTCGGAAATGAACATTTGACCGGGATCATGATAAGGAACATGGTCCCGGGACCATAATAGACCTATTGCGGCCATACTATCTTTATTTTGGGCTTGACAGTTGAGTATTCGGGCCGAATGGTTACAGACTTTTCCAATCAAAATGGACCAGAATTGACCAAAATAATTAGCGAAGTTGGATACTGGGCTTGAATGGGCCCAGCTGAATGTATTGACCACGTGTCGATTGKACCAACACGTCAGCAGTTCGTGAGTTGATCTCACGTTACCATCTTTAAACCGAAAGTAATCAAGATTTATTACTGAAATCAGATCGAACGCGTGAAAGCAGCAAAACTTGCACTATTGCGCGGCTTCTTCTTTTTTTCCCCTTTTACAACCCCAATATTCAACTCCAATCCTGCAAATTTTACACTTCCAATCAAAGCTCACTACAACACCAACTCAAAAATCAACCCAAAAAAACTCATTTTCAAAAATAATTTTTTCAAAACAAATATTCAGCAACAAAAAAAAAAAAAAAAAAATGACAGCAGAAGCACGAGGACGGACGACAACTGGACAGGAAGTGGACTCGCCACATCGTTGATCACACGAAACCGAGTACAAACCCGATTTAGAGAGAGAATACCAGGAGAAGAGAAGAGAGAGGCGGTATCGTGGTATTGCAGGGATCACGGGCCCAATAGCAAGCATCGCCTTTGATTGGCTCTGGGCCCACTTTTAGCCGCCTCGCCCGCACTCTTCATCTTGTTCATCGCGCCGTTTCAAGTATATTATTTTGCTTTCTTTTTCTTTTCTGCTAATATACATAAAAAAACAACACGTTTTTATTTATTTTTATTTTATGATTATTATTGATTAATATTATACATCGTATTACTGCACTTGCTTATAAGATGGTGAGGAATGAGGAATGTTTACCAGGCAACTCAGGTTTAATGGAGAAACTAGCAGTTGTAGCATTCCAGTTGGATATGTGAGCAATAACTTAATATGATTTTATAATAAATATATTACTCTTTCCGTAACATAATAATGTACGACTTTGACATAACTAGATAGGTAAAAATGAGTTCGTTATTTCGTTGCCAAGTATATCTAAGTTACGAAGCAGGTGATTCGTATATAGATATTTATAAAAGTATAATATATTGATAAATTTATTATTATTCTTTAATGCATGATAATAATGTATGGTTTTTTGGAGTATGATTGCGAATTAAAAATGGTTACTTTTGTTGCATATTCATGCGATGATAAAGTAGCATTATATATGAATTTGCGAATTGCAATGCCTAGCGAAATTTCTTAGGTATTGTTTAGTTATTGATTCATCCTTAATTTTAGCTTATCCCATGAAATTGTTGAGCTCGATATAACTTTTCCAAACAACACACGTGACGTAGTGCCTCATATTGAATAAGTTATGAATGAAATAAGGCAGCCATTAATTGTGGATATATAAATCTACATTTGAAGAATGAAAGAATGAGAAAAGCTGCTGTTACACTTAATGAGTTTTTAAAGTCGAACCTCCACTGATCATTTGACGTGAGCTTTCGTTGACAGGGTAGAAATCATGTATTAGTATTATGGGTCAACCAATTCACCTGATAGATTAATTGGTACGTTGTAAGAGGTTCGATGGAATTTAGAAATTCATAATCAGAATAACTTGGTAACAATTCCAACTCTGTGAGCGGCCTCTTGTAAAAAATTACAAGGGAAGGCTGCCCCGGTGCCCCCTATACACCATTGTGGTGGGACCCTTCCTCGAACCCCGGCTCGTGGGGATGCACTTGTGCACCGGGCTGCTTTTTTTTAGAATAACTTGGTAACAATTCCATTTTCGTAGAACCAAATGATGGTACTAGCATGATGGAGAGATGGAGACAGTAGCATGACTGAGATAGTACTAAATCACAGTCTTCGAACTTCATCTGGATGTCGCAAGACATGTAAAGCTGAAACTTACATACATAAGGAGTAGAAGAACTAAGAAAAACCTATGAGTACAACATAATTTGCGCTCATCAAGTTGCGCTGTTGCTTATTATAAGGCTATGATGGTGGATTGGCAAGAAGATGTTCACATGTTTTTAAAAATTCGTTGGGTGTTCAATCCTGAGTGTTAGGCTTATTTGGAGAACTAATGTAATTTTTTTAAAACGAATGCTTAGGTGAAGACTGTTGCGAGGATAGTGGAAGGGGARGCGGGGAAGGTCATTTGTAAGGAAGCAGAAAGGCTGAGGCCTGCTGCTGTGATCATCGGCTCTAGGGGAAGAGGACTTGTTCAAAGGTTTTTATCTGTCGCGATTATTGTTTTGTAGCAACAAWTTAACCACAACCTTAAACCTTCTCTGACGAGTTTTCCATTCTTGTGATCACTAGTGTGTTGCAAGGGAGTGTTGGCGAGTACTGTATCCATCATTGTAAAACCGCGCCAATCATAATTGTTCCCGGGAAAGGTATCATACTAAGCGAGGATTTGAGATAATAATGTAAGCTTAAGTTAGCATTTGAGTGTTGATTTAGCTGTTTGGTTTGCCTTTTGCAGAAGCCGGAGAGCAATCAGCTGTTTAGTGGATCGGAAGAAGTGTAACTAGTCCCCAGATTAATATGTAATATGGTGATTGTATTGCATAATTTAAGATTATGCCCTCAGATTGTGTTGCATAATTTATGATTATGCCCTTAGATTGTATTGTCATGGACTCGCAGTTATCGTTGTATTTAAAATTTGAATTGTGTAACAGTTATGTACAGTTCTTTGTTATTTAAGACTTTGACTTGACTGCTAAAGACATCCCTTTGTACTAAGATATCAAGTTACTAATAACAATTTCTCATGTCCTGAGTTGCCAATGTGATTATGTGTCTCTCCGCAATGGGTTCAGATGGGTTTTATATAAAACTGTCTCGGGAGAAGCAAAATTGAACAATCAGTTTTCTCAATTACTATTTCTCGGCCTAGATTAATCAGTTCGGCTTCTTTTGAGTTCCTAATTGGTCAATTTGTGATTAATTTTATATGCTAACTATATGAGAAAGTACAAGTTGCTTAGTCTCCATTTGTAAACTATATCATTCGGTAAGCCTTTTTTTAAAGTGTTGGAAAAATTTCTTCAAGTATATAGCATAGTGTTCACTTTTGACAAAATTCAATGACATTTTATAAAGTGTTGATAAGTGTAGCATTTTTCATGTTATAGTTTATTGAAATTAGTTTAAAAGAATGACCACATAAAATACACTACATCAAGACTTTATGTATCGTTTTATCTTAACTTAAACACTATTCAATCATATGTGTTTGGTTCCTTCGTAAAATCATGAGAATTTCATTTTCTTAGGAATTTGTTGTTTGTGTTCTTGTTCTGTTATAAAAAATGTAGGCATTAGGGTGGGACTTCCTACGTGACACCAAACAAAATTTAACAAATTCGAGAAAATTATACGTTATCGGCAATCAATTTTCCTAGGAATTAASTATATGCAACTAAACGAGACCTGAATTTAACACATTGATTTTTTTTTTTGATTTATCAAAATTTATTTAGAAAAAAAAAACATAAACAAATTATACCGTACAGGTGTATATATATAAAGTGAAATCTACTCGTAAGCTGTAGAAAGTTAAAAGCTACTCGTACAGGTATAAATATTTTGATTTTTGATTATGGAAATTTAATACATTTGACGTTCATTTTTGCTCCTCAATCCAAATTTCCCGCCATATCTTCTCCCTCACTCTCACTTCATAAAATTTGAAAAATTATTCAAAATTTGAAGGTAGGATAATCATGAAGCAAGGAACTCGAAGTTTTGCGATCTATTACGAATCGTCAAGAATCACAGGCAGGTGCGATTTTCTCAAACCCTAGCTTTAATCAATTTTCGCGTTTGATTTTGCTTCTCGTTTTCTCTTGCAACATTATCGTAAATTGCTCAAATTCGCTTCGAAAATATGTTCCTGATTGTTTATGTAACGTTTTTTACTTCAATTTTGGAGTAGAATTGCGTTTTTTGATAGAATTGTAGAGTAGAATTTGGCGGAAAACTTCAACAATCGTTTGATTATTTTATATATGATATTATCTTCAATGAACTTTAATTTTCATGTTCTTCATCAAAGCATGAAATGTAGATCAATTATGCGATTTAGTTCACTGATAATAGTCAATATTTTTGATATACTGCTTTCTTACTGTATACATTGTGAAATTCCTGTATTTGTTACTGTTGCGAAATTTTATTTTAAGAAATCAGATTTATTATCAAATTTGCAATAATTCCTTCCAGCACGAATCTATGTTAATGTTAACATGTTTCACTGTTTTCGTCAAAATGCTGCTGAAATTACCTCCCTTCCTTAAGCCTGATTGATTAGAAATGCGATTTCCTATAGAGTTCTTTTACTATCTAAGTATTTGGTTTTTCTGGAGGTGTTATTTAAGTGTTCGTACTCAGTAGGAAAAAAATTGTTACTATTGTATGAATATGAATATATTGTAATGAAGGATGCTATATGATATATTCTATTTGTAATTTTATTATAGTGCACAATGGTATTGTAGAAGGATGTGGGCCGATGAATGAGACACAACTAGGCCTTTCGTTTTGATTTTCCTATTGAAGAGTTAGTTTAGGCAGACTGTAATAAATGGGAATGATTTCAATATTTGTGAAAGCAAGGTAATGTAGTGTGTTTAGTAGATGATCGAGGATTAAGAGGACACTTCATACTTTTCATACGCTTGTAAGCTAGGAAGCTGAGAATGTTATACGACTTCATATAAGGAAGAGGAAGATGAGACCAAGTCATTTTGATGGTGCGGAGCTTTTACTATTGCTATAATGGTTTGCAATAGTTAAACTGCACAACCATAAAAAACTACTATGGAGCCAACCCTGTGTTGATGCTTTGTATACGCTATAAATGGAGGATGAATCTCTTACCCTTTCATTTGAATGCTGCCTGATTCTAATTGTTGCATATTAAGAATTTAGCATGTATCTTGATTTTGTGAAGTATTCAATTTGTACAATTTATTGTTGTACTTGTTTGCAAGTGTTGTAGATGTGGTGCTTCTTCTTAATATTGATGTCTTAAGTGTTTAACATCCTTTATTGCCTTGCACAAATGTGTGTAAGATGACGTGATTAAGAAAATTGACAGTTGCCTCATTATTGATTTGTTATCGAATTAACAGCGTGCTTACAATAAGGCGAGTAGAATTCTTTTGCTGGCTTGTTCCAATGTGTAAAATGCGCAGGCTCAACAGGAAATGCTGATATGTTTATTTAATCTAGTTTGTAATGTTTTTAGTGTTATGCTTATCATTTTCAAATTAACCATTATTAGCGAGGGCTTGACATGACCTAATGCTATTATGTATATGATGACATAATAGTATTCCAGATACAACTACTGTACATATTTTTTGGAGCATAATTTATGAGGTTGAAGCAATCTCTAATGTTTTGGCCAGGGTTTGTACAACTCAGAAAACAATTTTTTGGTGTTAATGGCTTTGCACCAATACTTATCTTTCAACATTTTCACACATAGACAATAATTATCAAATGTACTTGTCTTGTCTCACTCTTTTTTTTCCTCTTTCATTTTCTTAATATGAATGCCAATTTGTTTAAACTTAAATGCTCAGCAAACAAAGCATTCCAATTATCAGAAATACCTTTGTGACACGCCATTGATGCTCCTTGTAATAAACACGAGTTTGGAAACCTCGGAGAGGTGGGCACGACTCAGCCAAACATGTAGAATCCACCACATACTTCCCTGATTTCATTTCTCATCCGAATTTATATTTGCCTGTAACAATGCTCCTAAATACAAAACTCAAGTGCTTTTACGCATGCTGGAGGCTCTCATGTTCACGTAACTCTATCTTTTACTTTTGCATTTGTGGTAAGTTTTTATGGTAATGCAAGATCAGTCTCATTTGACTCTAACACCGTGTGTTACGACATCAGTACATTAGGATTGTTTTTCCAGTTTTGAAATTGAATTGAATCATGATGGTCTTATAGATTTATCAAACTTCCTCAATTTTTCATAAGTTTCAAGCTAAAAAAAGTAATAGCTTCTGCAACTTGATCAGTCTCRTATCCACTCTTAAGACTTATCCTGCAGTTACTATAAAAAACTTCCATATCATAAAGCCAATTTGTTTTCTTATATTGATTTTCTTGGTCCCCTTAGTTGTTTTGTTCACAAGGGCATAAGAGAATGCAAATGGGTTTGATGTAGATGATTGAAATCAACTTCCATATTCCTTTCAGCTCTCTTTATCGTTGTCTCTCTTTGGTCCCCTTCTAGGCTTAATCACCTGACTTGAATGAAGAGTTTTGCTATAGWATTGGCTTTTAATGTTGAATTCAGCATTAGGCGGATGCCAATAGGAGCTAAAATTATTACTTTCATCTCATTGCCTTTGGCTTTATACGTACAAATATACATCTCTATACTAAACAGAATCACAAAAGAATCCTAGTATAACAATCCGATTTGATTCTACATAAAAATTCAACTTCCAYTATCAGCCATCTGATTTACATTTCCATCTTTAAACCGCTCGCTTCAATGGCTCCTGCATAGATTGTGATCGTTAGAAGACTGTGTTAGGTGCTTTGGGATCTCCTTATTAAGTCAAATTTTGAATGCAATAAAAGCTAGCTGCTAGCTTGAGAACATGAGTTGCTAGTTGCTACTACTTTCTTGTTACTTGTTTTATTCATTTTCTGTGCTGTAAAAAATTCTGTATATTAATATTAATATTACTAAGGCTTGATCACTGTTTTCTATTTCTATTAGTATCTTTGAAAGTTCATGTGTTTAATTAGGTAACTTTATTATAAAGTCATGTTTTCAAAAGCTAGTTGTGCTAAACAGGTGTCCTTTTCAAGGCTAAATCATTTCTAATTTCAGAATTTGTACACTAGATATTTAAAGATAGGTAGACTATACTGCAGGATAATGTGAAAACATCATAAGAGAAGCTGACTAAGATGCTTATTGTTATCTACCTGTGAATGTCTGTAATGGAAATGATGTCGAAGTTCCATGTTGAAATTCGATATTGTAGAGATGTTGAGCATTGGAATCCCACTGTATTGAATTTGGCATTTGCTGTTGACAATGAATCAAATCTAAGTTAGTGCAAGGAAAGAGTTACAAAGATAGTGTTGGTTACACTTAAGAGAAAAGGAAATTACATTGAAGCAAGATGTGTCAACAAAAGTCTCTGGTACTGATACAGGGGCATTAATGCTTCGTTTTTGCCCCAAATCAACCGGGTTTATTGCGACTGTGGTTCCACAAGCATGATCTATGTGGTCCATGGGATTGTAWTGTATGTAGCTGGGACTAGTTAAATCTGGTGATATCCCCATGGTTGGTAGATTATTAGAGCATGCAGCAAAAACCTGTAAATAAAATTTACATAAAACAATCATATTTAGCTTTAATCTTGCTTGTCTTTGTTTAAATATTTACATTTGAATTAAAATGAACAAATTTTTTTGTTGTATAGTAAAATTTCTCGCTCTTCCATAGGTCTTTACCTCTTTGGCAATTAAGTCATCGATGCTAAAGTCAAGCCTGGGATTAACAGCAGCCAGTTTCATGGAGAGGAACTGTTCAGAAAAACAGAAGCTTTCAGCTAAATATTGGAAATTACAGGAACTTTTTTACTGTAWTTTTATTTTCAGTAGCAACTCTTTACCTCTACTTGTCTTTGAAGAGATTGGACGTAGTTAATTATTTCATCGAGCATCCCAGCTTTTCCTGTGATCTTGTTACACCCTGGAACCAAATCTTGGAGATATTTCATTCTCTCGCTTATCTTTTCCCTCCGTTTAAGCTTGATATAGTATGTCCTATCTTTCAAGCTAAACTGTGGTATCAGTTAGCCTGGCCACGTGCTCTAACATGAATGTAATCAGGCTTTTGACCCGGAGGCCTTTGAATTATCCTTAGATGTGCACTGAAGTTTTTTTGTTTTCAGTCATATTCTGGCTTTGCTCTCTTTTTGGTTCTCTGCTGCTGTTGCTGTTTCGATTGTTGCTATGTTGTTCTGGATTTTTGATCTTCCTCTTCAACAAGCAATCTTTGCTCTTCTTTATTTGCTATCTTCTACTCGTACGGGTTGCTGCAATAGTTTTTATATTTGAAGGTTCAATCACGAGCTAAATTTTACTAGATTTCTTTAATCTTGTTGAAATTCTTCTTTTGAATCAGGTTTTGCGGTGCAAACTTGTCTTTTAAATGTGGATCAAATTAAAAAGAAAAAGAGACCATTACCTTTGGTATAAACTAAGTGTTTCTGCTTCTTCTTCTTGAAACTCAGCTTCTGGTCTGCTGGCACTGCTGCACAGACGTGGCAGCTGTTGTTCTTGAAATGCTGTGAATTCATCTCATAGCTAGCACTGTTCTGGATTTGTCCAGCAGACCTCAACATCAAACTTCATGGTTTATAGCGCTTTTTGGATCAAATCCATCCTACCGTTATCACATTCCAGGATCACTCTTCATGGTCTGTTCAGGAACCATTTAGTGTCGGGCGTAATTAATGTTAGGGCCTGAAAATCTTGTTTCAAGCTGACAAGAAGAGAGCAGGAGCTCAAGTCGTTGAAACAGCTCATTTCTGCTGTATTGCTGATGATGTGTGGCTGCCTTGGAGGATCTGCTCCTGTTGCCACTTCAGAAATCCTTGTTTTCCAAAACACTCATTCCACTGTTTAACTCCGACGAAATTTCTCGTGTGTTTCGGCAGGGGCATCTCAGACAAAGTTCTATTATTCATTGCCTTATTTAAAAAAAGTACTTGTATATGAAAGATAAATGATAAATGATTGTTGTGTTGTTTGAAGTTTAATTAATACAGTATGATATGCACTAAACAGTTGTTGTTTTTTTGCTTTTATGAAGGTGGGGAAAGAGAATTGGTGTGTTGTGTAAGATTAGGCAGGGCTTCTGTAATGCTTTGGTACCTAACACGATTCTTCATGAACAAGAGTACTACTACACATGACTCTTTCTCCTTTTGTTTTTTGATTCAGTTCAATTTGTGGTTGGAAAATGGGTGAGAAATGTGATGGGAGAATTGAGGTATATATAAATAAAGAAGAAAGGACTTGCTTTGCTTGAGTTATCAATGTGACGATATGTGCAAAATTATTGAGAATAGAATAATTGTAATCTTGTTTCGAATCATACATTCATCCCTCATCCGTTTCATTTAAGTGTGCTAAAATCGTGATAAGTAATTTGGTGGATGTAGAACTTTAATAATTGTTACCTAAAGAGTAAAAGTATTCCGTTCTTGTGTATCAAATTTAATGCTTACTATTAATTTTCTGTCACAACACTTGACTTTCAATAATTAGAAAAATATTATTCATAATAAATGTATCGTTTTACGCCATAAAAATCTATTATTACGAGAGTATATAAATACTTCATCCTTTCTTTTAGTAGATTTTTTTGTCAAATTTGAATATCAAATTAATGACAATTATTTTTCTTTCTTTTGCATGTCAGTCTTCCTAAATCTCTCTAATTACATGTCTTATTTCTCTCTTTTCACTTTCATACGTACAATCAAATTTTGTTTAGAAGTCTGAGTCACTCTAAAGTTTCTACTTAAAAAGAAACGGAAGAAGCATAACATTTGATTTGATATTTCTAAAAAATAATTGGATGAATATTGTTATTTTCCCCTAAAAGAAACGGAAGAAGCATAACATTTGATTTTGTATATTTCTAAAAAATAATTGGATGAAATATTGTTATTAATGGTGTTCTTGGGGGACCTGAGGGGGCAAGTAGAGTAGATAGATGAGAGAGAGAGAGAGAGAGAGAGAGATAGAGAGATGGAAAGGACTAAGGAGCAACTGGGGCAGAGAGCCATCGAATGTATCCATTACTAGAGGCTGTGGGCAGTGGGACCTCCCTGACATATGACTGCCACGCGGGCTTGTCCTGCCAACGGCAAAACGGCTTTTACAGTTTTCACTTAGAACGGGGTTCAGACACGGAGGCTCTGTGTTTTGTTTTAAGCTAATGATTAGTCACTAATTAAACGCATGTTTTATTTTTGGTTGTTTTATCAATGATCTTGATCAAATATATAGGTTATGTATCTTTTACACTGTATCTTGGTTTTTAAGGAAGGTAAGGGCCCCACTGGTTTGCAGGAAGCCAGGTCCTTTCATTACGTTTATGCCCACATGATTAAGTACACGTGGCAAAGTTTTAGGAGCCTCAGCCAATGACATGGCATCTTGATTATGTGTAAGGTGGTGAGGGGTTATGGGGGAGTGAGAGGTCTGGTATTGTTGTATTGCCTTTTGCCGGAAGATTCTGCAGGTATCAGGGACTGGAGATGTAAGAGTGCTTAATTTTTTTGTTTATAATTAGCACCTCATTGGTAGCAAAAGCAATCTCTTTTTAACTGTCATAATGACTTATGATTAAGAGACCAATATTACCTAATCCTATTGGTTTTCAACTATTTATCAATCATGATAATAATCATAGTTGTTTTCCCCCKAAAAACTAGCATTCATCGTGTCATTTTTACCGGTTTTTGACTTATTGTATAKTCAATTAATCAATRAAAGCRTTAGTCCCATAAATWGGGTTGGCTACAAGAARCAAAAGTGATCATTCTGGATAGTCTTCSACATATAGTTTCCTCCTCCACACCRTATGATCGATGAATTTATTCTCTTGCAAATACATTTGCTTCATATATTTTCTGACTCCCTCCATAGTATAATAATAACAGATTWAATCTCCTTTTTAAGGCCACTGATGATTCCTGAATCCTGATGTTGATTTAATTTGGAATTCGATGCTTATACTCTAAACTGTTGCTAATGATGGGAGATTTGGAGATGAAAAGGAAATGAACTTGGACCAATGTTGATATTAGATTCTAAATCAGGATAAGTTAAGTAGAATTAGTTAGATTCTGACTCTTGTTAGGACTGGATTGATTAGCCTTTGGAAGTTATGAAGCGAAATTGTTGCTTTATTTTGAAAGATAAGATGTCTACTTCATGTACATATACCATAGATTTTGCCAATCTAATTATGTCTCCCTTGTGGGCTTGCTWAGACAGTGATTGATAGATTAAGATTAATTTTCTAATTTAGTTCACTTTAGCAGAAAGCTAAACACAATTCTTGGAACTTCAAGGAAAATATCTTCTAATTAGCAGAAATTTAAGGTTGTCTTACTCTCATTMCAAGTTGATTGATGCAAATCAGCAGTTCAGCACCCAAGTCTCAATTAATTGGTCTCCTTAAGTGCTTACTACTACTGCATGTTTTACTTATTAACAAATAATTAAGTTGCTTCTTTATTGACCAGAGCTTTAGTTTTGTTTTTGGCCTGCATAAGTTTTGTATAGAATAGGGGCCTGCATAAGTTTTGCTGTTTTGTATAGAATAGGTAGCAGCCAGATGTTCTGTTTTAACATATGAAGTACCATATATGATTGTTATATATATACAAAGTACTTGTTATGATCAACTGTTCACGCTATGCATAACTATCCGGAATAATCACTTTTGATTTATGTAACCGACCCCACTTATGGGACTAAGGTTTTGATTGATTGATTGATATTGTGCTGTGCATTCTATATTTACCAATCGAATTTAGGTGATATTATATTAATATGTTTTATTTGYAAGTTTCGCATCTAATCGAATTTGAGTATATTAATTATGGTACTAAATTASTAATCACTCTCGTTTTTCTTTAACAACGCCTTAGGTTATGCTCAAACACCAGTTGCAAGAGGCACATTGAAGATAAATCGGATATGTGGTGGGGAGCAAGTCCAGTGAGGATGAAGGATACCTCCATTATCAAGCTCCGGGGCCCTGCTAATTTTAGTGTCAATCTCCTTCTTACCTTTATTGTTAGTAAGTCTTTCTCCTCTCTCTCCCTTCTCTTTCTTCAAGTTGCAAGGTAACCACACATAATGATCCTTATTATGAAAAATTTAAAGGCATTTGGGACCTCTCACTCACATCTTCCTTTCCATCACTGTCATATTTGTGTGCTTGATTAACTCTAAAAGATTATTACCTCTTTTTCTCTCTTTGGCTCTTTGCCCCTCCTTGGCTTACAGCATTATTTCTTAATTTGATACTTTTTCGTTTGCCCCAAATTGTCTAAACAATAATGAGTGCCTCCTAATAAATGGATTGGTATTATGTTATTATTATCTAGGATAATTCTATCATGATAAGTGCTATTAAATTGTTTTAATTATTGATAATGAAAAAGATGGTCTTCTAAAATGGATTGCATTAGTTGCGTTGGTTCTATGATTGTCCTGTTGAGTATAATTCTGTTTTTTCTTGGATGCAAGTTAGTATCATACATAGGGTGGGAATGAGAAGAATCTTAAGATTTCCGAGAAACAGAGGAGAATAAATAGTAACAGATTTGAGTCTATATCTCATTTCTCTGTGTGGGGTCTTTAACGTGGAGTAGGAATCTGTGTGTGATGTAGAACGTTATCTGTAGTTGTACCAGAATATGGGTTGACAACTACATAGTAATTAATGCCACGATGCGACTAAGTTTTGTGCTCCAGTGTTGTCTAATCTAATACTTTGTGGAAAGATATTCAATTCGAATCATGACCGAAAATTAGTTAAAGAAGTCGTATGCTTATATGAAGCAGAATAATGATAAACGAATAGTCATCTTAAGTTCAAAACATACTGCAGTAGTGTACTGAAAAATCAGAACCTTCCAATTACTGGTATAATGGAAAAACGATGATAGTGTCAAGTCAAAATGGGAGTATGTCATAATACTGTGTGTGTGTCCTGCTCAAATCTTATGGTGGTAGTATGGAAGTATGGAACTCACTACTTGAACTAACGGTGACTGCTAAATGTTCGTATTATAATACATACGTCTCGATTTTAGTTCAGTTTAGTTTTACGCTACATTCCAAAAACGTGACCATAAGATGTTATAGTAATTGCTTTAGTTTAAGTGTGAAGAAAGAAAAGACCATTTAATAGTAATGTGAAGTTACACAGCTCAAAAAAACAGTCCAATTTCCCGCTATGTGAAGTTATAAACTAATGCTCAAGTCTCAACATTGTCTGCTGTCATAAAGCCCTGAAAAATTTAGGAGCCGATATTGGATATACTATAATAATTATACTCCGGAATATATGTATGTATATGTAAGAAAGTGTCAGCCTATTTATTACCCTTTTCAATATATATTTCCGGTTTACCACTCGTTCACCCTATTGAGATCCCGATTCGAGGATCAGTTCTGGTGGTTAGTTCTAGTCTTCTCCCAATTATGTTGCGAGGAATCGAACTCAGGTTCTCCTATCAAATGTGTCTCAATCACCACTACACCAACAATCAAATGTATTACCCTTTCATATATCATATATAGTATGATGGATGAATTTGGAAGTTTTCTGTATAATGCTGTGGCATGCTCTTCACAATCTTTGCATTCTTACATGTCATCTTGTGATTGAGCGCAAGTTTCAATGCGATCTTATTGGCTTCAGAGCTGATAATCTTTGGAAGAGACGAGATGAGCCGAGGAGAGTCTTCGATCGATCTTAAATTAGTAAGAGCAGCAGCAGTAGATAAGTAAATTATTATTATTAGTTTAATAAGGAAGTCATATCATCTATATCTTTGTTATTGTATGATTTGAATTGAAGCATAATAATGGAGAAGGAATGGGTAGAAAAGATACAATAGATTATTGAGTTATAGGAGTCAGTAAAGACATCTCATACTAGCATATCTGAATCTCTCACCTACCGTTCAAACAGAGAGTGTCCGAGATTCTACAGGACTCTCATCTCCGCTCTGTCCCTCTCTATTAACGGCTGACAGTATTACTAATCATATGCAAACGCAGCAACATTCTTAATACCCTCTTCGCCCTGTTAGATTAGATGCTTTAATCCACGGAATCTATGTGTACTCCGTATTTAAAATGCACCGTTACTTAGACAACTTTAATGCGTGTTGTGTTAGTCAATATTATTATTATTGTTGAAATAATAAGCATTTGTTTCTTAGATAAGCGTCTAACTAGACGTGTAGTATAGAATATATTAACGATTAAACGAATAAGCTTATTATTAGACGTGGCTAGTTAAGACTTACAAGCATTATATAACGTGGCTAGATTAGAATTATATTTGTGTTACTTCTTGTTGAAATAAGCATTTTGTTGAAGTAGATTATATATTTTTGGAGCAAAGCAAATTTGTGAACGGCCCTAAACATAAATATTTCTTCAGATAGTTGCCTCCTTTTTTATCTATAATAAACAGATGCTTGAGGTTGCGATCATTAATCAGTTATTATTAGCTCTTACACTACTCTTATATCTAATTTATTGTGTTGACCACTCAAATTAGGAGACAACACACACCCTTTGTTATCAGTTATCACTCTACTAGGCTTTGGTGCTTGACTTGTTGATCAGTAGTAACTAGGAAGGGATACATGCAGTCGAGTCGATGATTCGAGACATACTACTACTATACATTAATTTGTGTTGAAAACAAAATTTGTACTCCATAGTCGGTACATTGTGCTAACCAGCAATGGTTTAGGGACTTGTTTTGGTCATGTCGCACCCRAAAGGTTGTGACCGAGGTTGTACTAACASGTAATATGTGAGGATAATAAGGTATCGAGACACAATTAGGTTACAGTTTACAACTTTCCATGGCTGAGAAGCCTTTGCTTTTAGTTTGAATCTTTAAGCAAAAGATTCATGAACAAGACTGAAAATTGCGCAATAAGATACACAGTGTTTTTAAGATCCTCCATTACTCTCAGCATTCTAAGCAATAAAGTCTTCGCAAATCTRGGTTTATGCATGCATATATTTTTTGTTTCGATTGTGTGGGGGTGGGAGTTGCGTGGATCTAATCATTAAATTGAATTCTTCCCTTGCAAATTTGCAATAATTTCTCGTCAGTATGTTGAAGTATGTAGCAATGTGCAAGATTTGACGTAGGACCACAATGGAACTCATCCTTTGCCCATTTCACCTGTTGGGTTGGTCGTATCAGTTGAGCAAGTGTAAGCTAACATTAATCAGGAATGGTCAAGTAACCTTTTTAAACTTGGTTACAATAGTTTTTTTTAGGACATGGTCTTCCATATTGCCCGTGGTTTTAAAATGATTCTTTATCTGTTTTTTTAGTTGTGACAAGACACGACTTTTTTTTTTTTTAGCCTTATTGGTTTAATATTAGGTAGCACATGATCATTGTTCCACATATGATGTTGGGGGTGCATAGTATTAGCAATTTATTTATTTTGATTGCGAAMAATTAGCATATTTTCTCTTAATAACTGTACACTAATAATACATGTTAGTGCAAGAAGCTAGGTTGCAAACTTGCAATTGTGTGTTGATGATTTTCTACTYGATGCTTTGTGACTTGGCCTTGGTATCTTTATGACCAGTAGATCAGAGGTGGGGTGCTTACATGTTTGAATTACAAGTGTATTTACAAGCTATACTATTAGTTAGTGGCTGAGGAAACTTAGGATTGTTACATACATGTAAATATGTAATATGTGGTTAACATTAGTAGCTAATGAAACCAAGTAACCAACCCTTCTTCGGCTGAACCCATCACTCATTCACCCTGTTTGCCTGTTTGGTCTCTGCCGAAAACCACTGTGTAGCAATGCATTGCACATACCGAGAAAGACTTGCCGTACTTTATCATTTGGTGTGCTCTCATCCATTTGTGCTTTTTACGCTTATTTGGGTGAAACTAGCGATTGATATGGGATTTCAGATAAAGTGTCGATTTTTGTGATGCTAGGATTATAGTAATAGGTCTATTTGTACTTTTTCAGTTATTTTTAAGAAGTTATGCTATAGTTATCATGCACTATCCTAGTTGAAATTCACTTACTTCAAGATAGGCCGCTATGCTTTATGTTTAACGTGTCAGCCTTTCTTCAAAGCTTCATTTGAAAATGTCAGTGGGAATGCAGACTATATTTATATATAAGAGAGGTTCATTTCGTGGTGCTGTTTCAAAATTATTTGATACATTGTTAAGATCTAATGTCATAAAAATGAGGTTGGTTTTTTTTCGTTTTTTTTTTTCCACAAAGTCATTTTGCACATACGAATTTAACATAAGTGATTTTGCTATAGGTACGGAAGTTATTAAGAACGTCATAGGGCTATCCTATTATATTGAATCAAGTTTGAGGCGCTCCGAGATACAAGTACTGACGCGTACATCCTAGGCAAGTTACACGATTGCAGAGCCGTCGGAGAACAGCCAGATCACTCGAGCCCGCGATTTATGGACGAATACTCCTAAAAATAACGGTTTAATTTATATGTATATTTACAGTAAGAATTATAGGAAACTTCAAATTATTTCATAGTAACAAAAGATTATTTACTACTCTCTGCATTAGTTTATAATGTAATCGTATAAACCATTGACTGAAGTCACTTGGATACTGATATAGAAGAAGAGAATTTTTGGCTAAGTCATTAAAGACCCGTTTATCGATTATGCGGTGCTGCCTATAGTTAGAAGGAAGGTGACACAAGTCGGGAGAACTGACACGTATGCAGCCATAGGTTTGTGCACCTTATTCTCTAGAGTAGTCATCCCTTGGCAATTTGCAATTTCTTGCTGAAAGTCTCTAACATAATAGTATATAAGAGATGAATGAGCGATTACGACTACTCTCAATTTCGATAGATTGCACAAATAATACGATTTTCCACCGAGGAAATATGATAATGTTGGTGTTGTTGGAAGCTGAAAAATTGGACTTGTTGTCTGATATTTAACTTATTTTTTATTATATTTATCTTGATTTATACATAGGTCGTAAAAAAACGAGAAAAAAACCATCTTGGAAAACTGACACACAATAATTTACTTTGTTATTATTGCTCAATTTTTTGCCATAGGTATTTTGCCTAATTTAGGCCCCATTACGACACTATAAAATGCTGTACAATACCTAGTAGCAATACCGATTGGTAAAAGATTGGCTTATGGCACAAAATGATTAAGGGACAGATCCATGATAAGGTTTGTACAATATAGAACATTGAATCGCAACATAGTTCGTCTTACTCATATAGCATTTACTAGCTCAAACTTTCGAATATA
The DNA here is from genome assembly GCA_008642245.1 of Bassia scoparia. NCBI lineage: Eukaryota > Viridiplantae > Streptophyta > Magnoliopsida > Caryophyllales > Amaranthaceae > Bassia > Bassia scoparia. The sequence continues at coordinate 33,507 of SNQN01001186.1, read as the reverse complement.
AGGGTCTCCCACAACGTGAGAGATCGTAATTGATTCGTATAGTGAAGGTCCACGGAGTTTGGTATGGTTCCTTAGTCCTCACCAATTCCGCGTTAGTGTGTTGTGGAGTCCGGGTTTTTTTTCGTGGCTGAAGGTGTGTCTCAAACAAAAAACGGGTTGGAGGAGGACGGGTATATTATAGAATTATCCTGTTCCACAGTAAGATTATCAAAAAAGGAAAATACCAAAAAAGCGATTGGATAGCTAACTTATGATGAGACCAATAATACGGAATTTTAGATCGTTAGTGTTGATTATGTTGGCTTTTAATGGGCAATACATACTTGCAGTTGGTTAATTGTAGAAAATTAGTTTTCAGATTGTGATTTTCTTACGAATGCTCGGTCTTTGTTTTGTAATAATGAGATGCTAATTTGCGAGGAAATTAGAAACTATCAAGGAACTATCGTAATGTTTTTTTAGTATGTTAAGAAACAATCCTAATACTAGTTGACTCCAATAGGTAGTTCATCATACACACCCATCCGTCATCTTCAACATAAATTTTTAAAATTTGATTTTATCTACAATAGTGAGTTTTATGATGACCCTAAAATGAGATACTCTTCAAATTGTGTTTTAATAAATTTTCTATACTTGAAAAATAGTAATCAGAGCCCGTTTAAATGAAGCTAATTACCTGTCAAGAAGACCTATCACAGTGATTAGCTAAGAACTAAAAGAGTAAAAAGTGAAAGCATGCTAATATGTTGAAAAGGTTTTTCTATTACCCTAAATTTATTGTTAAATTTTAGATTATGTTGGCTCATTTTTAATTAATTATAAGGTTTTTTAAGTTAAATGTAGTAAATAATATTTTAAATATATCCTTATTAATTGTGTATACTTTTATAAGGATATTGAGTGAAATAAATATTTTATAGGGATTTATTTCCTTAAATGTGATCGTAGGAAACTCATGTAAAGAAACCGTACCATACAAAAACTTTAACAAGAGTTGAACTATGTGAATAAAAAGTAATTAATTCACTCAATTTATTCATACAATTAGTACCATTCACTTTGATTTAAAATCTCATTCTACTTCCTTCAAATTTATTTGAAAAGTGCTTTAATCCTTGTGAATATTGTTAAATTTGGATTTTTTTTTAAAAATATAATAACCAGGTGTTTCTTCTCCTTCGG
>SNQN01001186.1:15955-32297 GCA_008642245.1 Bassia scoparia | reverse complement strand
TGCCCTGTATAGGTAATAGCTTATAAGAATGATTCTTTCTTAAGCTTTTTTTTTCCACCCACTCCTAGTTCCATAAGACTCATATGGCCTACACAGTAGTAAAATTAGATCAACAGTATTTCGAATGGAGTTCAAGTGAAATAAAAGAGAAGGAATATACGAAATTGATCGATAGCTACAATTTTTTTCGAACGTGATAGGGAGATGGCATGCAATGTTTAAAGTTTTATGGAGTTGAAAACTTTGCATAACTCGACTAAAACACGATATTTAGTGACGAGATGTGGAACTCTTCCTTCTACACATTATATGAGATAATCAAGTGGCACGAGTTTAGGACGTGTTTATTGTGAAAAGGAGGCAGCTACGAAACCACCGAAAAAGGAATGAGTTTGAGGGAAGCATGTGAAAAAAATCAATGTTGGGCTTTTGATATTGTCTAACAATCGAAATATCGTAAAATAGCTCGTATCGACTAGTTTTTGCTGAAAACCGTTTGGTCAATGCCATACCCTCTTATTTGCCCTAAGTTCTTGGTACAATGTTCGGATCAATTCGTTTTGGACTTCTGAAATCATCTTGCTTCAGTTATTTAACTTCATTATCTTATCGTGAAGGTTGAAAAAGTGTCGATTGAGATATCCAGTAAGATGGTCACGTGTTCGCGAGGGGTGTCTCAGAAGAGGCTCATCATTTGAAATAGTCATGAATGACCAGTATATAATAACTAGAGAGGTTATTAATCGTAGACCAGGTATTCCTTGCCAAAAATTTTAGTATGAAGCATTTGAAGCGTCTGAGTGTCATTAGAATAGAAGAAGAGGCTTCTGTTTTTTCAGCAAATCAAAGTTTAATGCATCGAATTTACGATAAAATGGATTTTGCTAAGAGTTTCAGCCATATGTTTTCATCAAGTTGAGCGACAATCTCACCACATCGTCGGGACAGCGATCCACTCGACCCGACATTTATGACGAAAAACCCAAAAAACGTTATTATATTGCTATAGATAGCAACAGAATTTATAGAAACTGGTCAAATTTTAAGTAGGCCCAAACCGAACGGTTTTAGGCCTTCCCAAAAACCGAGTCGAATTTTACTCAAGCCTGATCGGTTTGAGGTCTTTACGGTTTTTGGCTGCAATCCGAGTTAATTTTTTTGTCTTTAATTTTGCACTTTAATTATGAGGGTCATGTTTTTAATAAATTGCATGCAGCGGTCTCATTTTTAATTCAGAATAAAATCAACAGAGTACTATTAAGGTGAGGACAGAATTATCCTATATTTGTAAATCACCTTTATTAATTAGGAATTCGATTTTGGTAGACCCTAGTTTTTATCTGTTTCGTGAACCTAGGGTAAGTATTTTGAGATAATTAAAGAAAAATTTTGGAAGAATGGAGTTGTTTAAAAACTGGGGCTACCAGTATAGAATTTCTCGTGCACACATTTTTTTTTCAAAAAGGCTTACCATAGTAGAAAAGTATAAAACTGGGTTTATCTACGGTGCTACATATATTTTTGTCAAACAAAATAAAGACCCCTTACCTTGTAGACAAAAGTAAAATATCTTAGGAGGTCTACTACCCTATATATAGGAGATCCTCCCTTAGGGGTGTCATTTTGTGCTCGATTATCAATTCAAAAAAGTTTTAATTACGGATTGTTGGAAAGAGCTTGACACAAAGTCGCAAGAACCCTCTTTAGTTCGTCATTTCAACATTGAATTCAACAAATTATTTTACATGCTGATTATCCAACTATTATAGTCCTATTCCATGTAAGTAGTGCCACCTATTGGATCTATATACGATCTTTTGCACAACTTAGCTCGCGTGTCTATGCTATATCGATATTAGATTATTTCTATTCGCTCACGCTTAGAAATCTATAGTCGTTAAATTTTATCTTTGCCCCCTTGTGATATGTCTTGGGACTGCTGCTTTAATGAGTATCGTGTTTATTTATTTAGTACGTTCATGTTTTCTCCTAAAACATCACTCTTTTTAATTGTATTTGTGTGTATGACGTATCAAAATTCTGTTTGGTTACTTCAATGGCTGAGAGTTACTTACATCCAGTGCAGCTGCATGAGTGTTGTTGATATCTCATAAGCGCGATAGCAAGTCTTCTTCCCGGAAATGGGATCACTGGGTTGATTCCTATATTACGACGCCAACCACATGAACCCCACTTGACGAAGATGTATCGGTTATTTGCGCTTTCAGATTTCTGATTCAGTTGATTCTATCTTTAAGACTAGCCGAGGTCTACACCCTCTCGACTGACAAATATCCTACAACCTATCCCTTAGCAATAAACGTTCATTTCATGAATTAATACTCTTCTACTTTGATCTGCCTTCACGGAAAGACGATATACATGAAGAGATTAAAGACAATAATATAAGGTGGACGAACTAGAGAAAGGCCTCCTAGATGCATGCACATACATATAAGATATAACATACCATATGCATTGTTGTAATATAAAATTAAATAATATTATGGGGGGTACAAAACCCACTATTTTTTWAAAATCACAATCGGATATATGGTCAATGAACACGTGAACATGTCAAAATAAAACATTAGCAGCACTGCACCAGTGTGTCAAGGGGGGCTCGAACTCGAAAAGGAGAAGACTAGCTCCTCATCTTTCATGTCATATCGTCCACTAAGGTTTCGTTTAGTAGATCGTAATTCATAAAAAATGTTTTTTTTTTCTCTTTTCTAATTTTACATTGTTTGTTATAGAAAGGAAAGTAAAATCATTTTTCATGATAGTAGCATTTTTGTTAAAATGATAGAAAATCATTTTCCTTACAAAATAAAAGGAAAATTATTTTCCTTCTATCTCTTGTACACTCATATGAGTCATCTCTCACTACTTTCTTGCATTATCTTCATTTTCCCTATTTTTCATCTTTTTTTACATGCAACTAAACTATGATTTTTTTTTTCCATGAAAAACTTATTTTCAACGAAAATCATTTTATATTGAAAGAGTTTTACGTCCAACCAAACAGACCCTAATAAGCTTTTAAATGCGACGAATGGATTAACGCCGCAAATGGTACATTGATGCTTGTTTGTTCGTTGAGTTGTAGGCAACTTACATGCAAATTGGCACTAGTTCTACAGTTTTATACAAACATGTTCGATGATGTATTCTCGCTTGACATAAAACAAAAACTTTCTCTATTTGAACCACTTTCCTACCACGTTGAGCACTCCTTAAATTAGACACGCACAATTTCGAAAGGACTTGAAAGAAATGGATTCAACTGATAGAAGGGAGAAAAGAAAATTCTTAATTCAACATACAAAGTAAATTAAATTTTCCAGTAATGCACAAATGCAATAATATAAGATAGCAAAAATTGTTATACTTCCTCTGTTTTTAAATAAAATCAACAAAGGAATTTTTTATATCTCATAAATAATACTTCTTTATTACATCTATTCGAAAACGGAAAAATTACTATATAATGAAAATATCATGGACTATATATTATATTCCGTATTATGTACTACTCCCTCCGATTTCTAATGTTACGTACATTTACTATTTGGGAAAAAAACTAAAAATAATGTAACGTGAGTGAAGTTAAAAAGTAGGAGAAAGTGTGTTAAAGTAGGGAAAAAATGAAAAAGTGAGGTAAGTAATAGAATACGTGGTTAAAAAATAAGAAAGAGTATATCCCAAAATGAAATAAAACACAAAGAACAAAACATTAAAAATCGTTCAAATGAGAAAATTGTACAGAACATTAAAAATCGAAGGGAGTATAATAAAAGTATTAGTGTTGTTAATGTAAGATTGGGTTATGTCGTCATTATTGTCACAGGGTGAGAAGCACAGTTGCATGGAGATCCAATATTATAAATAATCATGGGGGTTACTAACTTACTACTATACAGAAGCAAGAAACATAGCGTATGCCAGCGATTGAATCAATCCCCACTAAAAAGCTCATTCATTCAAAAAAATAAAATCTAAAACTGGGTTATAAAGAAAAGAGGCAATTAAAAAGAGAGGGTTAAAATGAGGATGCCAACAACAACTGACAACCTTGACAAAAGAGATCAAATCATCACAACATTTGCCTGTATTCCTTTAGGACATAAACGGTCTACTTACCAACTTTTTTTTTTTTTTTTTTTTTTTTTTCCATCCATAATAATTTAATTATTCTCTTCAAACCAATAATTTTTTAGATTGCAAATTATTGTAGATGTTTGGTTTTATCTCTAACACAATTCCATAATACATAGGGCAATCTATATGACCAATATACGGACTCGTATACTGAGCTCATTCAAAGTACAATAAATTCTCATCGTACGTTTGTAATCCAAATCATAAAGATTTTTCCTCTAGTTATCGAACACAAAGGTTCGAATACCAAATATAGAAAAAATTTCGTAACTCTTTAGGGTAAAGAAGCTAAACATCAATTTCATCACACGAACGAGTACACGATGCACCCAAAAAAAAAAAAAAATGTATGTATCTATTTTTAATTCCATTCATTCATTTTGGGTGGAAACAAATGCGTACGTTGTTTTAAAAAACCAACGATGTATATACGGAGTAATATATTAACCTGCTTATGATTATACAGTAGAGTATAAGGTAGCAATGATGGGTATTGAGTATGATGGAACATTGATAGGAAAGGGATCTATTTACTCTCAATGTGCTTGTGATAAACTGATAATTGGGTAGATTGGGTCCTAATGGCTTAGTGTGTGGGTTCCTCCCAACTGTAAAGACAATACACTAAAAAAGATGGTCTTGCATAATTATAATTGCTTCTTAGGGTGCATACCAAGTCAAGCTATGATCTCAATTCCAGCTGGGTATCAAACTTTGATCATTCTTCACATACCTGTTATATCTACTACTGTCTCCCTCTAAGTTTACGTCATCCAGAAATGATTTCCACACTCTCTAAACGATTTCTACATCTGCCGTTACTTTTGCATGAATAGTAACAATTAATCACTTTTCATGTGAAACTGAAGAGTGCGATTATCAAAAAACCAAATTTGAACCCACCATCAATTCCAATACAAGTAATTAAAATAATGTGCTATGTACTTCCGTATAAAATAGTTTTAAAGGAGGTCTAAATTCAAATTCTCACTATAAGTGCAAAACTTTTAAAGAGAACTCTCACACCCTATACAGTTATGATTGGTGCATCTGGATCGAAGTAGGACGCATTCAAACTAAACTCTGGTAAATCGAGCAGACATATTTTTTAAAAAAAAATAATCTAGAAGAAATGTTGGCAAACCCAAAACTACTATTTCACATATTTGATATGCACATACATTATACATACGCGTTAAAAAGAGAACAATAATTAAACCGTGTAATACATACAGAACCATTCGTGTAGTAGAAGTTGATTAGAGGAGATCAACAATCATACATGAGGAAGATCATCCTTGCAAAAGGATCTTGGAGTGGATTGGTTGAAACTCACGGGATATGATGAGGGGGAGTACACTGATAATATGATATGATGTAAAACAACTCTTTTGGCCTCTCATTATTTATAAGCATGACCCAATCTTGTTCATTCAGATACCTCTTTAAATTATGAATTCAGGCTCATACTTTATATTGATTTTGGACATGTTCTCATTTATCCGATGTTTTATTTCATTTGACTTATAGTGTTTCGGACTTTCCGATTATTATTTTATGGCTCCTTTCAGTTGATATTCTATTTTTTCTTTCTATAAATCAATTCAGTTTCGTAATGTAAACAACCTAACACATTTAAAAGATATCTTGAAAATGAATATAATATGAAGTGAAACTAGGGTTAATAAATTAACAAAGACAAAAAAATTAACAAATATGCAAGTCCAATATGAAGAATATGTAGGCATATCATTTGACTAAACAAGCAACCTAGAACCATGGTAATTATCTGAATAACATTTCAGTAAAATTAATACTCCATCCGTATCGTATTAACTGTAGATTCGATTTGACATAAAAGTAAAGAGGAAAAATTTCAATATCTCGTTACAGTTAATACGATAGAAAGGAGTACTTGTAGTATTTTTTTGACAATGAGCACAAAGGACGGTAATAGTATAGGTTCTAAGGGAGGAGAGTAGATAAGTATGACCAACTGTAACTGGTGACAAACAGGCTTACACCCAAGTTGTTGTAGTTATTGGTCTGGAAGACTCTGGACTATAAAGCAGAACAAGCAATGTTGTGGACCATAAGATTAAATAAACAAATAACATAAGCCAAATGGACTACTACACAGTCCATAAAGACCTCCAGGTTGGTTTGTTATAAATTCGGGCCTCTGATGAAATCAGTACATATGCAGTCATTACTATTGGACCAACAATAATCAGAAGTATTGAACACTTTCACCAGATCAAACTCTTTAGGACATGGTATGTCGAGAGTCGGGAGATAATAAAGGCACACTTATGTAAAGTAATGTGCTGGTATGCCTTTATCACTTGTGTTAGTGTGTGAGTGTGTGTCTTTATCATACCTGGTAATGCCGACTAACTGTTCCTATGAATAGATGAAGTAATTCCTATATGTTAGAACAAACAACTTAGAACGCATTCATAGGAAAAACAAGGAGAGAAATTCATTGAATAAAACATCTCCTATGTTGTTAACCAAAGAAGCCCTAAATAGCATGCACAAGAAGCATGTGAGCCATGTGATAAATAATTAGCACACGAGTTTGGAATAATGGACAAGAACACTAACACAAAAATACAAATGAGTGGACTCACTCCGTCTATCTCACAATAGATTCGTTAGATCTATTTCAATAGAATTACGAGTGTGATCAGATTTACTCTGACTATAAAATAACTCCGGAGATCCTTTTGGAACATCTATACTATCTATATGTCAAAGGAATTCTCGAAGAAAAGGATCATACTATAACTAGTAGAAGGAATAGAAATTTATCATTGTTGGAAAAGAATAATTATTAATGGTGGTGAAATGGTATATCGGTATCAAGCCTTAGAGATACTCAAGAGTCAAAAGAAAAATTCCTAGCATAAAGTGACAATTGTATTTGCCTTATAAATGAAAATCATACTACTTTTAACTTTTAAGATCATCACAACTTCACAAGAATATTTCCCTCTCTTATCCAGGTAAGTTCTCATGTTATAAATTACCAACCTTATGAGTTATGACCCATATAATTGCTGCACAAGGTAACTACAATGTAATTAAGCACAATGAAGGAACAATTAGTCTCACAAGGTTTTTCATCTTCACAAATGTAAAATCTTTTAAATATGAAAACAAATTCAAATGTGATGCTTTTGTATAAAGTTGAAAAATCCTCACACTGTATGAAGTTGATCACTCCAAAAAAAAGTGGAATTAAGAATAAAAACATAACTTCAAAGTTGAGGGCATGGGTTAAAAAAAAATAAAAATTGAACCATGAATGAATTTCATTAAGAAAAGTATTATTAGAAGTGATACATGTCAACATAAATTTGTGCTTTCAAAAACTATAAAAGTATAAATATCCGACAATTAATAGGAAATTACTATTGACACTCTTATACTAGTACTTTTATTTTTCTTCGTTACTTTTTAGTGACAACATTTACTATAATTAAAAATATCATATTATTTCTTTCTTTTTCTCTTTTAATCACATGTCTCATTTTATTTCCCTACCACTTTTATGTTGACAATCAAAGTTGTATTGACAATTGCACTATATATAAGAGCCAATTTTCTACACACCTCTTGAGATGAAGAATAGAAGAGTTTCAATATCACTTCTCCAACCAATAGCATGCCATCAACTCCAAAATCTCACAACTCCGCTTTAATTTATTTATTCCCAAGCCGGCCATAACATCATAGTATCTCTATCACCTTTTGCAACAAGATTATGCAGGATTCCCATTGCATTGGCATTATTGTTTTCTATTATCTCCTAATCTGCATCTTCAATAAATATTCCTATTCCTATCAAATTGGCCAAATAAAATCCTCAAACATGTTCTAAAATTTTGTTCTTTATATCTACACATTATGCTGAATTGGACTGGAGGCTGTCGTGTAATTTTCTTAAGCTCAATGAAAGGGCATGACCAAAGTTGCATGGATATTGACATATATAAATGTTCAAAAACAAATATGAGGTACAAGGAAATATATTGTAATATAATGTCAAAACTCAAAAATTAAGAAAATACTCATATGACATTATATATATATATAATTATTTAAATAAGATTTAAAAAGACTCTTAAAACTTTAAAAGAATATAAAAATTAATAAATTGACAAACTAAACAATTATGTGTGGATCTTTTTTTTTTTAAAAAAAGTATTAACTGAAGTATTCGATAGTAATAGAAGTATCAGTATCGTATCGATATCCAATACAAAACTATGGAGCAAAATGAATTTCCCATGCTACCTAAGTACCTAGGGCATGAGCCAAAAATCTCTTTCTTTTTTTTTCAATTTTCAGGAAGTCTTATCTAATTTGTTAGGGTGAATTGACACTGTGGAGGACCCCTATAGGTTAGTGAAATACTATTCCAAAAGGACCTTTTTTTGTTTTTGTTTTTGTTTTTGTCAAGGACTTCTAAATGTTGGCAAGGACCACAAGCCATAAGATTGGGACAAGAAGTTCGAATATGAATACAATGCCACCATTCGTTTTAAGCAACCTTCTTTTTTTTTTCCTGTCAAAACTTTGCTTTAAAGTTCCTCTAGTCCTCTATCACAACTTAAGTGCTATATATGACCAATCAATTGTAAACAAGAAAGTATTGAGGTAGAAACCAATCAACAATAAGGAGCAAAATTTAACCATCATGCACTTTGGTTAATCATCCTGGCCTATTCGACTCCACAATTGTAATATACAACCGGTTATACRTAYATATTGCTCTTGAACTTCGCTAAGAACTTTTCTATCATTACACGTGAGCTTCAGGTATAGAATTTCATTRTGAGATACACTTGTTCACCAAAAGATCGAATTACATCACTTTTTTCCACAAAATATATATATGGTATAATTGGTATTATAGTTGATGGGATGAGCACACACTCTCATAGGAGAATAGGATCAAATATTACCAAAGAATATAAGGTAACTGTAAGTACTGGAAGGAATGGAGAGATTGGAAGAATAAAAAAAGATACAAGTAAAAAAAGCAAGGAAACAAGATAAAGTAGAAGATTAGTTGACATGACCTTCCAAAGGAACCTRCAAACAATTCATTAGCATATTTTTACTGCAATACTACCAGATATTTTTACAGATATACTGCRTGTYAATTAGCAATGTTTATTCCTCTAAATAGAGAATAATCTTTCTATTGACTGATACGGTGATATACCATTGTTTCAACATAAGCAACTCATTACATCTGATTACTTCTAATCATATGACTAATAATCTCTGTTCAATACAGGAAAGATATCACTATTTGTTAACTGTACGACAATCGGTTAGTATCATTTTGTGTTCTCTTTTATGAAATCAGGATTCGTATAGATCATGGTACTCAGAAAGAGAGATCATGATATTCTTACCCGAACTAACAGAGCTTTTCACATTGCACACCCTTCACTATTACGACTACGAATAGTTATACTAATACCAAGAGGCGAAACCTAGAAACTGATTTTAAGAAGCCTGAACGAGAATTTTACATATATTGGGAGAGCAAGGAATATAAAAAGTAACCTATTGTTCAAAAACGTTTATAGTATTATTAAACCTATTTTTTATTATTGAAAAAAATTAAGAAAGTCTGGGCCGAGTGTTATTTGGCGGAGTTATGGCACACCCGACACATCTCTGCGACCTTGATTCAGCCACCCCTAAGTCCTAACTAAGGAAACGATGATTTGTTCAGTTGTCCATTATTCGCCAATAAAAATATCAAAACTTCTGATTATCTCTATACGACATTGTGTTTGTATCCTAGTTCAGAGTTGTAAAGAGACAAGGAAATGTAGTCATGTGGGGTTTGAAGATATGTAAGTGAGGTGTGTATTATGATGTGGAGTTTCTAATGAATTATACATGGACTATAGGAGATTGCTCCCACTCATAAGCCAACACAAATTCAGGCCACAATACATAATGTAGTGGTCTAACAAAAAGGAGAAAACATGCACGGTCCTGATAGTACATAGAGAAAACAAGATTCAAAAAAGCTCATACATAGTGATTGTGCAAGATTTTAAACAACAGGCATACAAGCAAGCTGAGCTGAGCTAGCTAACTGCTGAACGATTTTGGAGTGTTTTCTGAGCGAAAAAAACGTATCTCAATACCAAAGATTATGCCGAAAAACGAATAACTAAAAAATCAATATCCGAAGCTTGAAAATATACGATGCAGGCATTACCTCAGCTTACGATAGCAGACAAAAACTATTGTCAATTGCAGAAATCAGGTACCAAGCCAATTCTGATCTGTGATCATGCAAGATAAAAAAGGAATCAAATACAGTTAAGTATGTTAAGTGAATTACCTGAGGAGGCGCGACCATCAAGAAGAATCAAAGTGAATTAGATAAATGTTGCTCTTTATCACAACTACTTGATGCAATGGTACATAATATACCGAGCACAAATATTTTAGTCGCCTAAAAACACTCATTATTGATCTCAAAGATGCTAATAAGGCTACTACAGTAGTTCATTGAAAATGTTAAATTACCCTCTAAAGTCTAAACAACAATCTTTAACACCAAGAAAGTGAACTGTGACTCCAACTTGGCAAGTGCAGAACATTAATCTGATACAGTAAAAAAAAAATTCAAGGGAAACCTACTTAACTACTATGAACTACAGTATATTTAAGTTTTAACAAATTCTAAATTGAACAATATAAACAATTTCAAACTACGCCTTTTCCTAACCTATTTCWAAATCCGAAGGACAAAWAAAAATCCCTTTCAAATCTCAWGTCAAGCATGAAATCATCCTCACCAACATACTACTCGTAGAATACAGTTAATTTTCTTGGTTAGGAAGAACGAAAATAAAGCAATTATYCACCGAGGTGTTTAGTTTCGAAAATATTTTATTTATATGCGCGTTTTTCATAGGTTTGATACGAGCAAAATTATCAAATGAGCAAAAATTGCGAGAGACAACATGATATAGGCTTTAAGACTAGAATGTATGTTTATTGATAAATTTGAAGATTTAACTTTTWGTCCATCAAGATTAAATTCAATTCTTCAGACTTTAACTAGAGTTATGATTTTGACTGACCAAAAGATTTAACCTATCAAGTCATTGCAAGCACATCTTATCCCTAGCTAAAGTTAGGATTGCATTCATAATAATCAGACCAATAAATATTGGTCCAAATTCAAAACAGCAAAAATCCACCAGAAAAATAAAATTCAAACTGAGAGTAATCCTAAACCTCACATTTCGCTTCTGGCTCATAGAGGCTCCTTCAATCTGTTTTTTTCCCAATTATAGATTTAAGTACATTATATTACAAGGGACAAAAGAATCACAAGTACAAGATAAAAAACAAAGAGCAACTTGACACGTTCAATTTCCAAAATATGGTCTAAATTAATGAGCACCAAATGGTTAACTTCCWATTTCATTCCATTACATTTTTCACACTTTGCAAGACATCATGTAACCATAAGTAGTCCCCAAGGACTACAACCAAATTATGGGCATTGTTAAATCTCGTCTTTAATTACTTAAAATCARCCCAAAAATGTTCACGATAAGGAAGACAATTAAAAGATAAAGGCAAGCGATAGCTTAGTACTTCATATAAACATATGAAATGTAGATAACTTCGATAGCTTAGTATAACAGATAAAATGTAGATAACTTTTTTGCATTGGGAAATAAATATATTTCAGTGACATACTTATGGTATATCATAGTGCTTTTTTCCCAATCATATCCACAGACATGCAAAATAAGAACATTTCAAAAGGACTATAAGAGAGATAAAGTGAGAAATTGTGCAACTTATTATATAGATAGTTATTTAGAACGAAGAAATAAACAAATCCAACTCTATTTTTGGTCTTTAGAGTTAAGAACTCCTAGTTTTGCTCTGCTAAACTACTCCCACCTCACACAAGCAAATCTAGTTGCAAAGAACATTCTAAAAGTCATATAAACGAATTGCATATATAAATTTTATAAAAAAAAAAAAAACCTCAAACATTTCCCCTGGGAAATCAAAAAAATAAAATTTAAAAACGATGAAAAAATAAAATTACTTCATGATCCATAAATTCCTTCCCCTTGTTTCGAAAGGGATTCCTACGTCACTTGCTTATTCTCCAATGGAATTTTAAATACCTGTGTTTAAATGTGACTAGTCCTCATTTCTCCCTTTTAGCTGATATCGATTCGCCAATGTGTTCTTCTTTCTTCCCTTCGACACCGCCGACGCACGACACACACAAACGCCTTTTCTACCTCCTTATAAAGTACCTCATTTGAAACATCTTTCCACAAAAAAAAGAACGTGAAAGCCACAAGTTTCAATTCATCTTTCATAAAAAAACCCTCTCTTCTTTCTTCTCCTTTCAAACCAAAGCTAGAATATAACAATGTGCGTCGAGCTCTTAGCTCATCATGGACACAAACAGAAACAAACAGTTCGATGAGGGCCTCTGCTTCCAACGACAAGGAACACAATGGATCTATGCAAGATGTTTGCCAGACTTGTCGAGGGAAATCAGAGAGGAAAGTAAGGAGGCACTACGAGATCCTCTTGAGAGACTCACGCATGAGGCGGGTGTGTCCCTTTCCTAATACAGCAATCTACTGGACAACTTCAACTAAGATCGAACAAGTATCTCGGACTATGATTAACAATTTGATTTTTTAATTTTTTTGTACAAGACTACTTGATATAACATGCTCAATGCACATTATGAATATTAATGTGTTCGTTATGGAGCATAATAGAGAGTTGTTTTGTACTAATACATGAATAACCAACGTAAAACATGCAAATGCATAGATATATAAGTTTACAAATGAATTTCATAAATTTGCCACTATATTTACTTTTATGATATATCCTATATGAACTAGAAATTTCTGATTATATATGCAGCGTTTAATCATTAGACGCATTGTCCTGTAATTTGAGTTGAGTTTCACACGAAAGCAGGGGACCATGAAGTTAAAGGGAATTCTAGGAAAGCATTTGGGAGATTTAAGTGGCACAAATAGTTTGGCCTGATTATCAAATAGCTGTTTTACTTTAACAAAAGAAATCTGCATCTAACAATATTCTTTTCTTACCTGCTTATCCTGTCTCGGAGTCCAAGATAAAGTTCACATGTGATCTCATCTTAAATGATTTCCAGATCCCACCTAGTTCTGGTCTGTACACTTCTTTTTCATATTGACATAATAAGAAAATTTTAAAACAGAGAAAAAAAACCATGTTCTGAGCTTTTTGTATATAATGTACCCATTTTGCATAATCATAGTGTCACGCATGAGTCCCTCTGATTAGCCAGCATAGCATGACTTAATAAAAAATAACGAACATTTTTTTTTCATTTCACCTCGTTCCTAATGTTCACTATTCACTTGAATTGTATGCTCAATACAATCCTACACACGAGGAGTATCAACTCAATGCCTAACAGCATCTACTCCCAGTGAAGTTTTCAGAGGCCAACTCCGATTCCTCTTAGCTTCTTACAAATGCATGCATGCTATAGTATAATACTAGCTTCAATGTTGTTCAATTTCAACGTTTGATTGCCTGATTAAGCTTTGATTTGAAGCCTAATTAAAATATTTCGCATTTGCCACGCCACATCCCTTACCATGCGGAAAAATACAAATTGCATAAAAACGAAAAGAATGTTTTTTTGGTTTTGATGTTTACTTAGGGTAGGGTATTTCAGGACTAAAGCTTTAATCGTTGATTAATTGTTTACTTTGGGTATTTAGGCAGATGAGGTATCTAAGTTGCAGTGACCGCCCTAGCTAAATCCACAACTCTAAGTGCAGTGCAGTGCAAAGCAGAGTTTAATCTGAAAACAGCCTTTCACTCTTTTTACTGTAACGGCAATCTCAATGATGGTCTTTCTTGACCACAGCTTCTGTAATTTTTGCATCAATTGTGTTATCATAAAACTTTAATTTTCTGATCGCTTCTCGCTTCTAATACTTGAAAGCCAGGTTAAAGTCATCATACTTTTACTCACAACAGAAATTCATACGCCTAACATGCCCAATATAATAACAATGGGAAAACAAACAATAACTGTGTTACTTAGACTCGGCTAGAAGTGTTTTAATATACAGATGACATCCAAGTGTCGGAAAAGGCCAAATTTGTAAAGTTTTCCACAACTTTGGTTCAAAAGGCAGTGTTTGATCGAGTGTAACGTCATTGTCCTAGCCAGACAGGGCAGACACTATGTTACTTTTATTTGTGAGTTGTAAAATATTCAATTGTTGCATTTTTATTTACGTCCCCTTATAAGAGATCTTTGACAAGAACTCTTCCTTCCTGGCTGGCTTATCTCTCATGTCAAAAAGATCATCCATTATAACAATAAAAATGTTCTCTTAAAACTATTGAAGAGCGACAAACATTTATCATGATATGAAATTCTCTTACCATATTAGACAAAGATTCCTCATCCTGATAGTATTCTTAGTAGATCAGATCAGGCATCCAAAAACGTAGTGACAATCTATCTATTCGACTAAAAAGGTAAAAGTAGAATTCCATATAACACAACCATTGATGGAATGRAATTACCTAATTTACCATTTAAACTTCTTAAACTAAATGAAAATGCAGCCAATCCCTACCYTGAAGATGCCAAAGATCGATATGATCCTTCTTTCAAATTTAACCGGTTGACCCCAAACATCATAACAGAATTCTTATGAACACAAGAGGATAATGCTCATTCTTAGACAATAAACCCAAACCATTTCCAGTCACCGTTAGCCCGTTAGGCCAATCTAGCGATACTACTCTAGTTCAGCATCGATGCATTTCAGCGTATGATAAGCTTCAGAGGCTGAGATAACATGTTCGTTTCAAATGTTTACACAATTACACTGAAGACAATTAATTAGCAATATGTTGTAGAGCTTTTATTAAGGGGCACAGCTCAAGCATATCTACAAAGTTTCAGGATGTAAAAACGGGACAGAAGACAGTGCGGAAAAGTTATGGCGCATCTAGGGCAACTTGGAAAGCAGGAAAAAAAAAGAAGGTATAGAATGCAAAGGTAACGGGAGCTAGAATCATAACAAAACTTCCTACTTAGTACTTACTAACCACCATACCATCATTGTAATGACACAAGCAACATTTCAACTTTGAACACAAAATCATAAGCACCAGAAAATATAAAAACAGGCTAATACTACCAGCCTTAAAATGCGATTCTGAGAGAGTATATTGGGATAGTTTAGCCAATCAATTCTAAGTAAGCATCTATTGTATGGTCCTAAGTTGTAAGACTACACAGCTAAAAGTTGAGCCCTCAACAATTCCAAGCTCATCCAAAAAGTAAACATGAAAAGAGTATTCTACAGAATAATTTTGTTGGACAAACCTTTGTGAATCCCTCAACCTGATAAATGATAAAAAAGAAATCAATCTGGTTTGGAAATCGACAAAGCATCTCAAGTTTGATTGGCTGTGGAAAAAAAAATGTCATTTTCAACTCGCTTAGCGTCTCCAAAATCATAGAGCACAGAATAAACCTTTCTCCATTATATCCTTGAAAGTCACATCTCAAGATAGCATAGCACACATCTAGATCACCCTCTGAAAAAGTTGAAGCTTTCTTAAGCATCTCCTAGTTGATTCTTTGTCAAACATTTGTTTTAGTAATTTGGATACTTGAATCATAACTCTACAAAGTAAAAAAAAGCTCCATTAACCTCTAAGTTTTCACCTTTTCAAGTTTGTCATGAATGATTCCCGAAAGAACATAGTTGTTGAACTGCTGTGAAAAGTAATTTCAACCTTTGAATACCATCAATTTACATATCTGAAGTTCCATGTGACTTTTAAGCAAATCTTTGCAAGTGAATATTCTAACTCGTAGGGTAATAATAAATTGACAAACAACCCCGGCCATCTCACTCTCCAGTTTTCCAGCTATAGAAACATATCTCTAAAGTTAGTATTGCCTTGGCAGTCAGCATCACTACATCAAAGTGAATTGAGTAACCACCCAATCAAGTTGCAAATTAATACTATTTAATACCCAAATATTTTAACTCCAAAACTTCGAAGCTATCATTTCACTGCTGGACTTTTAAATTATACATTAAGA
>SNQN01001186.1:0-13901 GCA_008642245.1 Bassia scoparia | reverse complement strand
GCCATTTCACTGCTGGAACTTTTCAAATTAATGTAAAGAGGGATACTTAAACTTAGAACCTAACATGTTTGTCACTCCAACTCCAATGGATAGGAACACAAGAATCGAAATAAGAGAGGTCAAAATCACCTCTGTTACACTTGAAATATCGAAATGTTCACCTCCCCGTTTACATCTGTAAACCTAACAAGTTTACATTRYTAAAAATCGAAATGCTCACCTCCCCAACCAAGGGTGTCAACATCTCTGCACTTCTAATACACTTGAAATCCTATACATCAACCCCAAAGGAACTTGATTTATAACCACTCTGTCCATATTTAGCTTCTCTTAAARGACAYCAACCGAAATGGAACACTTGGGGTCACGTGTGCATCCATATATCAACCAATTAAAGCCTTATTCTCATTAAAAGGACAGRTACATGAACCCAAAAATTGATTACTCCATGAAATTATCAACAAAGATCTTCCTCCTTTATCTCCTCCAATCGCATATGCATCCATATACGGTTTATAATTCTATATTGTTCTTCTCATCTGCTCAAATCTCATTGCACTTAATCTTTTAGTTAAYAGTAAAGCACAAATGTACTTCGTAACCTCAAAACATAACAAGGCACAAAATGCYCCAAGGCAATAGCAACTAACATTCCCYGAGCCTAGGCATGGCTTACACTCGATCTCATCAAAGTAACATGCACTTAAACAATACTACAGCATGCATACTACCAATAAGTTGCACATAMTATGGTTTATTGTACATGTTATCAAACATGTGAGCAATCTGAGCATATTATCCAGTCATGTTATAATTTTCGGTACAYAAACGGCTGGTTGCAGCTCAGGTGTGCCTTTGCATYTAATATTTGCACTTAACTTTTTATTCCATATCTTTTATCACTCTAAAATGTCGAGCAATGCTAATACTATTTGTCTATTTGTGACTTAAAAAGTGTCATTGAAAACAGCATTAGTGACTAAACTAATCGAACATATGTAATTAACACATTAAAGAACCTATTAAACAAGCGTAATTGAACAATTGAACCATAACAATCACAWCTAGGACTCCATGGCCCAATGGATAAGGCGCTGGTCTACGGAACCAGAGATTCTGGGTTCGATCCCCAGTGGAGTCGGTTATTTTCATCACAGTTTAATAATAAACCTCTTTTTAATCATCAACATATTCAAATTCCACATAATATGCATAGCATTAAACAACAAAACACTGTAAATGATTTTTTTTTTTTGCCGCAAAATCAATATATATATATGATTAATAAAGGCATTAGACAAACAGATCAAATCAACTGACCTGAAATCGATGATCGATAATTTTGTGCGATGCAATCGGAACCCTAGGATCAGCGAATTGGAGTTGAACGCTTAACTTCGATTCTCGAAAGGAAGAACTCTGCAAATCATAATAAAAATAAAAACACAATAAACATCTTACTAAGATCTAATTATAGACAAAAACTGAGAAAATTGCGTTGAAGTAGAAGTTTCAGTTCACATATGATTTTGCGTCTCTAATTGCAAAAAATCAACATAATAATCTTACGAAATTGACGACAGTAAAGATTTGAAATCACCTACATTACCTTGTTTATTAGAAATCGATGTTAAGAAGAGAGATTCATCGCGGAATTCATCTGATGCAATCGCTTAACTTCGATTATCGAAATGAAAACACTGCGAATCACATTTAAAAAAACCACTATAAACATCTTATCAAGATCTATTATAGTAAACTTGAGTAATTGCGATGAATTAGAAGTTTGAGTTCACATATGATTTGCGTCTCTAATTTGCGAAATTCAACTTATAATCTTATGAATTGACGACGTAAAAATGTAAAATGATTTGATATCACATACATTACCTTGTTTGGTAAAAATCGATGTTGAGAGAGAGATCATCGCTGAATTCATCTGATGCAATCGTGATTTGACTATTTGTTGGTTTCGAATGTTTATTTTGGCGGGTTTTTTTTTCTTCTTCAAAGTGTTTATGCATGTAATTGTGTTTTGAACTGTGGTTCTCACTTCTCGGCACGAAATGAAATGCTCCGTAATTTATATGAACAGTTGATAAGTTGATCCTATATTTAACTGATTAGTTCCAATTTATCGGATGTCTCCGAAAAGACATATTAACGGATTAGTTAATAGTTAATAGGTGTGTGTGAAAATGATTTATGCAATTGCGGACACTCATCTAGTCAATGTGAGGTAGACGAGTGCGGAAATGAAGTGGCAATCGTTTTCGGGTTCATTATGTAATGGCAGAAACATTATCTATTATGTAATTTAATTGTCTTACGATGAATCTAATGAAAGAAAATTACTTTAGTTTCGAGCTTTTTATATTTAAGTTGTTAGTTGATATTATTCATTATGTGTTAAAGGGGATAGTGATTGAGTTGTTCATCACTTATAACATTTTATAGCCGAATAATATCCAGTTTGAGAAAGCTATAATTGACTCATTTAAATTGCACCATTTTGTTACTTTATCTTATTTCAGTTTAGTTGCTCATTAATTCAATTAATTTTGTTCAATTCAGTTTTTTCAATTAATTAAATATTTATTTACAAAACTCTCCACCACGAATTTTAAAGTATTTTTTGGGTTTGAGAATTGTGATTGTGATACATATTTCTTTTTTTATTGTGTAAAGAGTACAAGGACAGAATGAGATTTGATTCAGAATCTCCTAGAATCGTGAGAGAAACTCTATTCATCTAAGTATCCCTCACTCTCTACGATCGCATTTGTGTAGAGATAAGTAGATGCATATCTTCATATTACAAAATATAGCAAATGCTATAGTTGTATATATGATGTATCCACTACTATTTAAGTAAAACGAACACATTTTTTTGGTGTCTAATTCAAACATATCAATCTTGGAATTTGCTGGACAACAGGGGACATAATCTCTCTCAAAAAAGATTTATAAAACACGTTGAATATAATAGATTAATTAGCTAGCATGTCTAAGTATAATATTAAACTAATTATAATTAAAATTCTTTATGATGGAGGTCCATTATGTTGTCTCAACATCAGCTAATATTTTTTTTAAAAAAAATAAACAATTCCACCCTGGAATTAAGATAAGTCAAAAAATTGTCTTAATTAATAGTTTTGTCACGTTTAAAGGCTTAAATGAGTCAACTCATATTGTTGTATGTAATTTCATGCCTCCACTAACTTTTTCTTTTCTTATCCATTATATTTTTCCTTTCATTTCGTTATACTCAAAATCTCCAAAAAAAAAAAAATCTCCTCTAATCAAATCACAATAAGCCTAACGAAAATTTCAAAAACTTGTTTCTTGATCAGGATTGAAATTTATAATGTGTGTTTAATTTCTTGATTGCATGGTAACACGATTATTACGTGCATGTTTGTTTGTTAGACATTTTTCATTTGATGAGTCGAAATATTTAGAGAATTCTTCTAGAGGTTTAAAAAAAAAATCGTGTACCGGAATTGAATTTCTTTTTTTTTGAATAAACAACACACGCAACAACCACAATCGCGAGCAAGCTTAAAGGCAATCGCTGCCATGAAGGATCAAACGAGTATAAGCCTCGCAAAGGTTGGGGAGCGGAGTCTCAACCTCGAGTCGAATTTCTCTTGAGGGCTACAACTCACGACGAGGTGCCAGTGACGGAAGATATGTAACGGAGATTCTACGGTCGTGTCATCTAATAGGTCTATGCGGGTCCTGTGCTGATCAAATAGGACGCCGCAAGGGAGGACACGAAATTGGGTCGTGAGTAAAGTTCTATGTTTATCCTTAGGTGTTCAAGATGGGACCACATTTCCTAAGGAAGTCTTCATGCCATGAACGAGGTAAAAATCTTATTCAACTCTTTTCGTGTATATCTTCTATGTCTGCCTTGGACTTCACTGCCTTTGTCGACTTTGCCCTTTACCTCGACGAGCGCCTCATTGTCCTTACGAAGTTCAAGTCGTAACTCCCTACACCAACCGTATTTCCGTCTAGCAGGAATTCATTCTAGGAAGCGTGAGCTGTTGTTCGTAATGACTAGTGTGTTACTTGACAGGTATTAATAAGAAAATACAATCAAAGTTTAAGATCTGCTTAAATGCTTGAATAATTACTATGACATAAGTTGTTGAAAATGCATTGAAGCATATATTAAGGAATTGTACTCACATTATTTGATTCCAAATTTGTTAAAGATAAACAAAGGATGAAAATTAATTATTATAAGACATATAAAAAGGTTGAATAATTGAATTGTATCATATAAAATGTATAATGATTGGAACAATGAATATGTACTTAGTATGTGATTAATGTTATTGTTGATTGATATGAAATGGAAGCTATAATTGCTTGGCATAAATGTTTMATACAATGCATTTTCAWGCTTTCGAGTATAATTTTYAAAAATGCACATAACAATACAAATGTTTATCATTTTTTTCGCAGGATTGTACACTGGCAGAAATTGCTGGACCGAGCAATCGCCACCCAACCCACGGGTGCAGCTCGGACGAACCAGCTAGTTCAAACCTGCCTGTACACAATAGTCCAAGAAACGTTCGAACTCTACCGCGACATCTCTGATGGTCTAGCCTTATTACTAGACAGTTTCTTCCATTTACAGTACAACAATTGTGTTAGTGCCTTCCAAACATGTGTCAAAACTTCGAAGCAATTCGAAGAACTTTGCACGTATTATGAATTGTGCAAGAGCGTTGGTGTTGGAAGAACCTCGGAGTACCCAAGTGTGCAAAGAGTGTCGCAGGAATTGATAGAAACCTTGCAGGAATTCCTTAAGGACCAGTCCTCTTTCCCTGGGACTAACGGTCGTAGTGCACACATCCCGCCACTTAGCCCCAACTCGGAGACTAGCTCATCAGTGAGGCGGTCTGAGTACGGTGCATCTATTAGCACCTCGCTTGGGGATCTCATCGGAGGGGAAGACGGGTTTAGCCCTGARAGGTATTCGGAGCCTGGTAGGGAGAAGCCACCCCAACTCGAAGAGTATTACAGTGCAAATGACTCTGGTTCTGTGAGATCAGAACCAGCTGATCACCGAGGGATTAATGCTGTCATGGACCTTCTGACYTTAGACGATCCATCTTCGCCAATTACACCTCAAACGAAAGCTCATCAAGAGAAAAYATCCGTTGAATCTGAAGCTGAAGGACAAGGTTGGGAATTGGTTCTGTTTGAAGCAGCAGAAAATCAACCTCCTGCACAAAGTACTACTAATCATGTTAGCCAACATAGTAATAACAATGGGTTTGAGGTTGATTTTTTCGGCGATTTTAATGCTCCTCCTAATAGCTCGCCGTTTGTCTTCCTTGTCAAACGAACACAGTTATAACCGTTTTTACGAACAACAGTTGATTTGGGTGGTCCTGTTTCAGCACCAACTAGTGAGGGTGATTCCATTTGGAGGCTTTAGTCATACTAGTTTTGCACCAACATGTGAGTGCTTTCGGAAGCACTAATCTCCAAACTTTTCATGCCGAATTTGTAGCACTAACGGGAATGGCAATGGATGCGAATGGATCGTCTTGCCAGCATTCAGTGAGCATATGGCAATGACAATAACAATGGTAGTTTCAAGATGGTTTTTCGAACGACCTTAGTAGAAGCAGCAATTTCAGCTCCAACACCAACATATCAGTATTTCTCAAGGTGGTTATTGTGAACACAATAGAAGCATCTCTTCTCTTTTCTAGATGACTTCAGCAAGAAATTGCAAATGCCAATGCACCGAGAACTGCCCTACCATGCTAGTTCGCGAGTGGTGAATAAATAGCTCGCTTTTGGGGGTGCATACTTCAATAATACAAGATATCCTGCTAGTTCGACTAACAATTCATCATGCTAGGCATGGAAGTAATATAAGCAACAGGTTCATCAGTCTTTTCGGATGCTCTTGACAGTTTCGGGGGGTACAACAGTAATGGAGTAACACAACAACTTTCTCTGCAGAACCAAGGGATGTGAAACGAAAATCCTATGAATGCAATAGTTTCTTATGGTCAAGTAGGGAACGACGATTTATCAACTTCAGGTCCAAGGCTGCGGCTACTCCTACATTTCGCGCCAAGTGTAGACATGGATCAGCATCCAGAGGGTAGTTTTTGGAATGAGAACGATCCGTTGAATCGTTTCCAATTACCATGAATTCCCATCACATAAGACGTGTGGATCGTCCTTTGGATCAAACAAAATGACCTGTCACAAACAACAGCAGTTGTGGCTGCAAAATCAGAAATAAGATTATGGCTAACATTTGGCATGATCATATCATCCTATTCCATGTTTATTAGATTATATCATCACCCTTGTATTTTGTAGTTGATCTTGATATGTAATGTTTGTGATTTTAGTTAGTGTTAATTAGAGCTTAAAAGAGAGGTTTGAATGAAGAAATCAACTAATTATTATTGACTCCTTTGAGATCTAAGTATAATGACGCAGTAACTGATTTTGGTGCAGCAATTCAGAATTTGCAAGAGTTTTTATTGTCAGATTTCAGAAAAGGGTTCAAAGTTAAACATTCTTGCCAAGTTAAACAGCTTATCTTAAGGCCATGTTTCTAGGTCAACTGATTTTGGCTGAACTGAACAACTGAACTTATTTTACTGAAACTTAACAAATTTCTTAAGATTGAACTTATGGTACTGACGAACTTATTTCTGATATAAATCAGTTGACGAGAAACAGGGCCTAAGTTGGTAATTTTAATGGTGCCTTCATTTTCAATTTTCTTCAAGTACACAAAACATAGTTTTTCTTCCAAAAAATTAATTAGTAATTTACATTAACATAATCTTGTCCATTGATGTACCCTGCACTAGACTTAGGTCTACTACACCAAGCTAGCCTTCCTAGAAAGGGGTTTTGATCATTGATCTAGTGATTATGATGCTGCTTTTCAAAACCATCTTCTTCTTTTTTTCTGTTTTCCGGTCAACCAAACATTGCTTGTTTTCGAAGGCAAGATTACATTCGTGTGCAAATTAAATGATTCTGATTCAAAATTGGTTTGCACAATATTTTTGATTGGCGACAAATATAGAGGGAAAAAAAACTAATCAGCCTCCTTAAAGAATTTCGAAAAAAAAACGAGCATGCAATTGATGACATATAACTCTTGAAGAGAAACAATTGGATGTAAAATTGCTGATTGCCTTGTATTTTGTATGAATACAGGTGAGACTGCTATCTAAGAAGGAAACATAGGAAAAGGGACTTGGCAAGTGTGCTACTAGTTCGCTAGCGAACGCAGTGGACCTGTATGCAGCATCCAGGATTCGTGCAATCGACTTGGGTTACATCTTAAGTGATGATCGCGTGGCTGGTGGCCGAAGACAAGGGAGTGAGTGCAAAAATATCTCTAACTCAACAGTCCTAATTCTTATAGAATGGAACGATTCGTACTTGACCACGCTAACCCCTCTAGTACTGACACAAACAAGTGGCACGCGCCGCATTTAAGTTTGATCAAACACGAAATCTTTTTTATTTTTGACCGCATGCTTTCACAATAGCACAGTAACATAGGAACCATTCCAAGAAACGTGATATGAATGATCAAGTCACTATGATACATATCACTTAGAGAAGCTTTTGACCTCAATAATGTTGCCTGAAGTTTTCTTTAATTACCATTTTGCTTTCGGAAACAAAACAATTTACCCTTAGGTACCATCTGTCACGTAGGATCAGGTACGCGTTGATCGGTACCTTAGGTAAATTTTTTAAAAAAAATCAGGCAAAATCGCTACTGCCCCGTAGCGCTTTATAGGGCAAAATCGCTACTTGGCGCAGTGCGTTTTTGCCTAAATCGCTACTAGCTAAGTAAGCGTTTTTTTATCCGCTAAATCGCTACTTCGCCAAGTACGATTTAACAGGGCATAAGATTCGCTACTCGCCAATAGCGTTTTGCCCTAAATGCATACTTGGCATGTAGCGTTTTTGCCCTAAATTCGCTACTTGCCAGTAGCGATTTATAAGGCAAAATCGCTACTTAGCCAGTAGCGATTTTGCCTGATTTTTTAAAAAAAAATTTACCTAGGTACCGATCCTCTGGACGGTACTAGGTAAATTAGCTTTTTTGTTTCCGAAGCAAAATGGTAATTAACAACTTGGGTGGAACATTATATTGTTGTAAAATTCCCTCACTTAGATAACATAGTGTTAGAGTATAATATAATATTTTGGAACCATCGTTCAAGTTTTTGGGTGACATGTCCGGTTAACAACTGCGTATCAGAGCAACAAAAGCATCAAGTGCCTAATTCCAATTTTAGAGGACAATTATTTGTTTTAGCTGCATTATATTAATTCTATGTTTGCCCATACTGCATTAAAACCATAATATACTGGAGTAATATTTCAGCTCACTAAAAAATGCATTTAGAATGAGAAAGACTTCAGATAGTACAAAACAGACAAATTTACCAGCTAAAATTTCAAACACAAATAAAAGCTACAATAACACATTTTACAGAGTAACAACAGAACAACTACCCCATTATCTCCTCCTAAATTGCAGTAGAATTCACTATATAAAAAAACTAGGTACATTCAAATAATAATAAAAAATCAATTCAGATGAATGTAGTATATGTRTGTTCTAATGTATCCTTGTTTAATCAACTTTTTAACTAAATTGTTGCACAAGAATCTCTAGAATTTAGCATCATGAATCTCAACAGGATACCTTTCAATACAATCCAACCAAGGACTCTTAGGAGACGGATTAACCTTCCTCAACGCTTGCCAGACCGCGCTATTACACTTAAAACCAGATCCGAATGCAATTTGCCACACCCTATGACCTTTCCTCATCCTCCCCTTAGCCTCAATGTACCCGAGCTCGTACCAAATCGAGCTCGAGGACGTGTTCCCGAACCTATGAAGCGTCATCCTAGACGCCTCGACGTGTTCGGGGCTCAGCTGGAGATTCTTTTCGAGCTCATCAATCACCGCTCTTCCTCCAGCGTGYATACAAAAATGYTCAAATGCGAGCTTGAAATCCGGGATGTAAGGCTTKACTTTCACGTTAAAAAACTTCCTAGCAACAAGTGTAACAAAGAACAAAAGCTGTTCACTTATTGGAAGTACTAACGGTCCGAGGGTGGTAATATTAGTCTTGAGCGCATCCCCCGCTATTGCCATCAAATCCTTCGAYAGCGAYACGCCGGTCTTACCYATATCGTCTTGCTCTTGGTAGACACACCTAAACGCCTTGTCGTCCGAACCACGYTGGGTTCGGACGACATGGACGAGCTGATACTTYGCTCGAAKTTTATCCCTCGGTTTGTTKGACAGCAAAACAGCAGCACCCCCAACACGAAACAAACAGTTGGGAATAAGCATTGCCTTCTTATTCCCGAAATACCAATTTTGCGTTATATTCTCAGTACTCACAACKACYGCYCATGTATTCCGGTGAACTTGCAAGAGGTCTTTCGCAAGATCGATTGCGATTACACCGGCYGAACAACCCATCCCTCCGAGATTAAAACTCTTAACYTTTCCTCGGAATTTGTACTTGTTTATGATCATTGCTGATAACGAAGGAGTTGGATTGAACAAGCTGCAATTCACAACGAGTATTCCAATGTSTTTGAGTTTCACCCCTGTTTGAGAGAACAGATTATCGAGTGCGCCAAACATGACTTGCTCTGCTTCTTCTCTCGCAGCTTGKATTGAAGGGCGAGGTGGGATGGAATGCATGGCTTCTGGAACGACTGTTTCTTCGCCTAATCCAGAACGTTCTAGAATCTTCCTCTGAAATTCTAACGAAGACTCGTTGAAATCTCCGGTTAATCTGGAATGTTCGACGAAATCAGTGAACCGAACCCGGAGGTGGGCGGGCGGGTGGTAGAGTGAGAAGTCCACCAGGTAGATGGATCTGGGTCGGGTCATGAAATAACCCGTGGATCCGAACACGAGAATGACGCAYCAAGTGACGACGACGATGAGGTTGTACTTGAGGTGGAGCCAGAGGTGGTAAACGTCGTCGTATTGCATCTGGGAAGCTTGGATGAGCAATGCTGACGTCAGTGGGATTAAGCAGAGAGTGAGGAAGTGAGTCATGAGGTAGTGATAACCGAGTTTGACGTATTTGAGGTTGACGCTTTGGAGAAATCCGGGTTAAGCGTCGTAATTGTGGATCTTAACGGTGGTTGTTTCGGCCGTATTGGCGGTGGTTTTGAAACTGGGTGTTGCAATTAACAGTGGTAATTGAAATGGGTGAGTTTAATTGTGAGAATAAGTTTGTCTGATTTATGGGGAAATGAAGCCAGAAAAACAGGGGAAGAGAGAGAAAGTGAGTGGGAATATAATGAAGATTTAAAGGCGTTGGAATGGGAGAAATTGGGAGTGGTGAATTGTGATTAACGGACGTTAATTGAAGTGGGTTAGTGGTAATATTGAGTAATTAAACACTTAATTATCAAGCGAATTTAAGTGCAACATATCATAATGGTGTGAAAACAGAGGAAAGAAAGTGGTTAAAGGGTTTAGAATGGTAGTTACAACCGAATGTACAAACTAGCAAGATCACACAGATGGTAGACTACTGTAAGCAAGACTGTCGTACTAGTAAGTGAAAATGATGAAAAGAAGATTTTTGACTAAGTTTTTATTTTTTAACTAATTTTGAAGAGAGATGGTTGCATGAAAATTAAAATACGAGGTGAAAATAAAATGAATGATGACGTTAGTTGTTTGTTGATGTGAAAAAGGATAAATGCTAGCGCAGCTAGACACATAACGTGGTTACTGTTTGACAATGTTGGCACTGGTTCATCCACTGTTATCCACTGTCACATTGTTAAAAAAAATTATCAAAGTCTAAATTGTCGCTGTATAAGGAATAAACATTGTCTTAGAGTTGTAACATTGTCCAACTACATACCAACATTGTTTAACGCAAGCTAACATGTCGGACAAATTTAGTTGTGTTGACCAATGGTTTTGACTCACACGCTTTGTCTCTTAGTCGCGATGGTCTTTCTTCCTCGGTTGAATGTGTCTATACGCTGTATTGCAGGATGCAAACTCGTGTTACAGTACAATTAATTCTGTTTCTGACGTTATTAAAATCTTTTTCTTTCTGGTGGTGTTCTGAGTTTTGTTGGGAGGACAGTGGACAAGGTGGGAAATTGATGATTGAATGTATGATTGGTTTTGATAATGCTGG
This sequence comes from Bassia scoparia, assembly GCA_008642245.1. Lineage (NCBI taxonomy): Eukaryota > Viridiplantae > Streptophyta > Magnoliopsida > Caryophyllales > Amaranthaceae > Bassia > Bassia scoparia. The sequence continues at coordinate 2,671 of SNQN01001186.1, read as the reverse complement.
TAATCAAAGGGTTTAATGAGTGCTAATGAGATTTGCTTGCTTTGTTTTTTAAGTTTTATTTATATAAAAAAAATGTCACAATTCGGAGTACTTATACATTTTCATGCAAGAAAGGTTTTTTTTTTAAAATGTTAAAATGATGAAATTGGGCGATTAAGTTATAATTGAAGGTGAGATTAAGAACGATTCGAACTTGTGACCTATTGTGCACATATCCTCAGCTCAAGTTATCATCAATTTTTATATAAAAATGTTTGATGCACTCTAAATTTGAAATTTCATTTACAATCTTTTATAAGTACTTCGCATATGCGTGATCAATTGGTGATTTAAAACAATTCTTTTTAAATTTTTTTCAAAACACACTACAACTTTATTGTAAGACAAATATTCTAAGTTTTAAAAAAAACGGATATACACATCATTGTAAGACTTTATCAACCAGGGCTATACTCTATAGGTAACAAATAAAATCGATACAAAAAAGTATTATAATAGGTATCTGGTGCAATTGATAGATTTTACTATCATGTGTATAGGATGTCAAATGCACTCATGTCGATTTCTTCATCATCAACCATCAAATTATACAAATTCACAAGCTCAAACTGTTCATTATCACTTTATCACTGTAAATGTTTATTGAATATAATAGATGTTCATTTTAATTTTAATAAAATTATTTCTTATCCAAAAATGTATATACTATGCTATACACATTATCTTATGATCTAAATTACTTGCAAACAAAAAGCTATAATATATAGCTATATTATAATTGTTTATTTTTGTTCTTTGTCTTTTTTATGTGTTACCCTTATCCAAATTTTTCCTAAACACATGGGCTATATTGCACTTAAGATGGGAATTATATATTGTTATCAAATAAATTGACAAAATGGTAATGTGGACAAATGCCTACTTCAATTCGAATGATTCTATAATTACAGCGATATGTGTGGTTTTAAAACTTGAAAAGTAAAACTATTATCCAAACTAAGATGACCAAATTAAAGGGTCAATGGACTTATTAGAGTTTTGGATCATCTTATTCATCTTGACAACGACCCATCTTTGTTTTGTCTAACTAAATGGACACTTAAATCGGACAGAACTAGAAACATCCTTTTTTTGATCTTAATTCACCTAAAAATTCACAAATTATGATCGTTCCGATGGAGAGAAGAACCTAAGATTAGCTTTTCGGGAAATTTTCAGAGCATAAGTAAAAAAAGAAAGACTTACTATTTTTCGGATCTTAAGATCAGAAATTGTTGAAGAAACAACAAGATGTGTGCTTGCATATATAGCTTGATGGTTTCCCATGATTTATCTTTCTTCCTTTTTGAAAATTATATATCCAATTATACAACCTTTACTCCATGGACATCACGTGCATAATTCATCTTATCACGTGCATAACTCTATCGAATTGGATGGATTTCACATTACATGGTAAAACTCTATCAATCACACCAAATAGTCAAAAGTCATACGAGTAAAATGAATTGCATTTGCTAATAGTCAATAATGTAATATATAATGATAATATATTATACACRTTTTTCACACGAATGTTATTCGAAATATTTATTATAAAAAGAAAAWCGATCAAGATCTCTTGAAATGTTGAAAATATATATGATYTACTTCGTACAAGATAACTCCGAAGTTTAATTTAATCAAAYTTTAAGGAAGTCAATAATTTTATGTTGCGTCATTCTATGTGTTATGCTACGCCAACTACGTACGCTACAATTTTCTATTGCATGATCTTTCTTTCATATGCAAGTTATTTGTTGATGCCATACTATGTCATTATAGCGTACGGAATACTTCGTACTTCATTATACGCCCTATTAAGTTTTGGATTATTTTTTTAATATTTGTTCTTGGTGTTAAGAGAGCCACAAAAGCAAAAATATAATCGATCTCAGGATCTTCTGAAACCGGGAGAGAAATTTTAACTACTTAACTTATCTCTCACTCTCAAATTTTGGATTATTAATTAATGGCTTTCTAATATAAAAGAATATAAAAAGAGTTCCAAAGTTGGGCACTTGGGCTTAGGAAGTCGCTATTAATCAATAGAAGAAAAATAATAAAAAAATCAACAAAAATATAAAACACTTTAGATRAAGTTGCATCGCAAATTCGATTTAAAACAGTCTTAATAAAAATATTCATCCGAAATAATACAATTTGTGAGTACGCTCTGATTTGGCATAACGTCCGCAGATGTGTAGGTGTTTTGATGATTATACCTTTGTGATTTTCTGAGTTATTTCCAAAATTGTGAACCCTAAATCTCCATTATTCAACCAACAAAAAAACATTTAGAAATCCTAGATAATCTGATCTTTCATGAGGGAAGACAAAAAAAACTAAACTCTAAATAAGAGATAGTAGAAAGACCTATAAATTGGGATAAAACTCTCATAAAGAGATAAAATGAAAGATTATTCATAAATAAATAAGCAAAAATAAAGCAGTAAAAAGAAAAATTAGGGCTTATCGCCATCAAATAGACGATGATAGCCCCTTCGGCTAAAGAATAATTTAGGATTTAGAGAGATTTTGGAGAAAAAAAGAGAATTATGGAGAGAATTATTATTTTGTTCTAACGTTTTTGTGGCGATTATTGATCTTTACAACTTACAAGCACGGATAT
>SNQN01001185.1:77297-103598 GCA_008642245.1 Bassia scoparia | reverse complement strand
TTGGGCGCCTGACGGCAGCACCCTTCTTTGGGGGCCTCACAATCCTTCTGGTAGCAATGACAACAACATCCTGAAGACAATGCCAAATGACCAACAAATAAGAAAAACACATCTAACATCTCAACTAATCATCATGCAAATGCCACCACCAWGKTAACAATGCCAAACGAACTGCACAAATGCATAAACTAGTTATCCATATCAGATAAATTCTTTCCAAAATGATGAAGATACAGGAGGTAGCCAACTCYAATCATAATAAGAAGCCCAAAGATGACATCCACAACAATGCAACAATCTAACTATTAAAGAAAGCCATGGACATTTCTTCTATAAAGGAGAGGGTATGAAGAATTACTATTAATATAACTACTCATCAGTAGCTGATTTACCAAAGTACTGAAATTTATAGCACACAGCTGCTCAAGAATAGKAAGTGAAAACCTAACAACTGATACGGTATGGTCCACTCTCAGGTTACATAATCTCAGAAGAGTTGGACATTAGTAGCATTGTAGCACACATGTYACAGCATTTCTATTGAAGCTGCATATATAAATGTAGCACAGGAGTGTTGGATTTACCTTGCCACTGAACTTCTTTTCGAGCTCCCTCACCAACCTGATGTGGATCTTACGGAAACCCTTCCTCAATCTGTATGGGACATGGATAACAACAGCCTTGCGGTTGTTGGAGATGTCAACCTGGCTGCATTGGATAAAAACAAAGTTAATCAACCGCCATGGAAAAGTACAGAAACACAGAAAACATTCAAGCCGAGAAACGGTCCTTACACAGCGATTGATAAAGAGATCCTTCAAATCACTCGAAAGATCCTGTTGTGTGTTCTCCAATCAAAGAAAGCCCGCAATGGAAACAATGATCAGTACACAACTTATCAATCATTTCAACTACGCCAGTAGAACAACGTCAGACAGCCAAAACTACCTGAGCAAACATTCTCCTCAATTCAGTTGTTCATGACCCTTGTTCTTTTGTATCTTCCTCAACAGTAAGTAAACATCTTTGCAGAAAGCAGTGCCTGAAAAACAAATGTCAAGCGAAAATTAGGAAACCCATACAATAAAGTTCAATGCAAAGCAGTCAAATCACAATATCATCCTTCGATTTTGATTGCCAATTCTTTCCAATAAAATCATACCAATAAATGTTGATACTTACTCAGCTAAGTTGCAATTACATAAACCTCAAAAGTGCTAAAGTTAAACTGTGAAATTCAATCTAATCGACTGCAAATCGTTTGAAAACCAGTATGTGAATATTAAGAACAAAATAAATATTCTATAAACATGTCATAAATATACCACTGGTTACACATTAAGGTTTATACTTTGACGAGAGACGTGTGATCATCATGTGATGAAAAGGGATATGCATATAAAAATAAATTGACAATCAAATCAAGTGCCTTAAAAATACAAATATTACAAGTTTCCAATAAGATTTCGGCAAACTGTATGAGCACACAAAAAACACAACTTAAAACCCAACACACAAATCCACAATGGCAATCAAATCAAACATACTCATAAACAAATCGAGCAAATGAACTAATATCATCCATTAAACAAAACAAATAAACAAAAAAAAATGATAAAAATCGAAAAATTACCTGCCAATTAGAATCTTCGAATGATCCTAGAGGAAGATAGTAGTGAAAGGCGAATGTGGAGAAGGGTTGCGTTTTATATAGTTAGGGTTGTTCATACAATTGGGTTCATTTAGATACTTCGTATGTTACTTGTTTTGGGCAGCGGCCTGTTACTGTTTTTGCCAGCGTGTTACTTAAAACTTGATTTTGGATTTATTACCTTTTTACTAAAAAATTAAAAATAATAAACTTTAAGAGACAGAAAGAATGTTGTGTAATTATGTTAGGAGATAAGTGTTTCTTGTACATAATTAGAACCACATTATAAGTTTTTTTCATGCAATTGTTAGAGCATTTTATCTAAGTTTTGAATTTTTATGGTTCTTTTGTTTATTTGATGTTTTACAGGTAATTTTGATGTATTTTATTGCATTTTAGGTCATTTTGGAGTGCTTTTAGGAAAGTTTTGCATAGAGGTTTTTTTGAAACGATCATTCATTTTTGATCTACTCATCAGATTGAGGTAAAAGCATTTTATCTTATTGTCGATCTACTTGGAGGTGAAAGCTTGTTTTTAGCTTCGCAACAAAGTCATAAGCATTACGACAACCAAAGTCTGATATGTATGCTATTTCAAATAAGTGATGCTAGAGGTCAACAAGTCGGCATTTCTACATGTTTGTGTCATTATACTCTCTCTAATCTATCTATCCTAATAGTTTGTATGATTAGCAGATCACGCCATATTGTTCTTGCTTCTTTCGACTCTTCTACGAAATATTTTCTTCATTTTCAGGGAGGTATAAGACATTGAGGAAATATCTGTCGGAACTCTCCAATTTTTATTCACTTATATTTTATGTAAAACTTTAACTTCTCTCAAATTTACGTTGAATTCTAGTTTGAAGCATTTGTAAAACCATTCTCCTTGATTGTCCATCATTGAAGCTCCAATAGTAACCTTATTTATTCTCCCATCTATTCCCTTGTTCTCCATATTGTAGTGGATTGTGGTAGGAATTAATGTTTAATAGTTGTTCTAGCTATATTGCTATTCTAGCCTGATTTTACATTTGAGAACTCTAAATTGTTTCGTAAAATTATTATGGATTGTGAGTAGTATTTATTAGGTCTGGTGAAACCCTCAATTTTTGTCATTAAATTCTGCATTATTTTGTGGGTTCATTCTTGTTTGTCTTAAGTGGCATTTTTTTATATGAATTTCATTTTAATTCTGTGATTGGATTCACCGCAATCATTAATTAGTCTCCTAATAAAGTTTGAAAGATAAGTTAGATTGTAGGCTCCCTTGACACTTGCATGACTAAAAAGCCATGAGAGTAGAATATAGTCAAGGAACAACATTGTCAACCAGTGAATTTTGGCTTCATGTTTGATTTGTTAATTGTAGCCATGAAAATAGGTTCTAGTCCAAGGCAACCCTTCTATCTCGAGAGATACGTTCAGGTAAATTGAGTGGTATAAGCAATTTCCTAGATCTTTTATCAAAGTTTTCATTAAACTTAATTCTAGGCTTCTAGCTTAAATTTGTAGTTTAGTGACAAACCATCTTCAAAGACTACATTCGACTTAACTTGTTAAACAATAACTTTTGGTGTTGATTCCTCTGCAGTCTTCATGGTTCGACCCCCCTCTACTACTAGTCTGTGAGACCAAGTAAGTTTTCTCATTTGACAGGTTGATGACGCTCTATCATTGGGATTGAATAAGGGATGATATAGCAATTATCATTGAAATTTTATCGGAAACAAAAAGATATCATATCATTTGTTGCAATTTTTTTTTACACCCAATTGTAAAATTGTTGCAAGAATTACTTTACATAAAGAGTATAGTTTATAAATGTTGTCACAGTAGAAAATATAATGTCTTTTTTCGTGTCTCGTGATTTTGACAAAAACATAGATACCATTTCTAAAATATTAATCAATATCCATATTCGTTTTTAGATTATCAACCAATTGTGCCAGTTTCATGCGTATTTGATTTTTTCCAAATCCTAGTACTTGTTTTTTTAGTGCCAAATGAAACTAAGCAGATAATGATATATTTAAGAATTAGAGAGGAGGTTCAATTATATAATTTGAACCCTAATCACAGAATCATAGATGGAAAACCTATTCTTCTTGTGTTTAGCATAAAGTATAGATAATTAAACTATGCGATAATATTTGTGTGTAAAAACTTGAAGCATTACAATATTTTAATTTTAAGACAAAAATTAAAGAACGCCCCGGGGCGTTAGACAGAGAACAAAAAAAAAGGAAAAAATAGTGAATCGAAATATATATTACATTGATTGACGAGTGATTTGGCATGCAATCCAATATTTAAATGATTTTAAAAAATATATTTAGTACTTAACCAACGCCCCGGGGGTGCCATTAGCAAGATCGTAATTTTAATACCTAAATTTTAATTATTTGAGGAAGGACACAAAACAATTTATAAAGTCATCAAAAGCTATACCATGGTAATAAGAAGTTACTCCATCAATAACACAATTCACCAAACATCATATACCCGGATAACGAAATTCTGTTTCATCTATTTTCTTTGGTACAAACCAAATGTACTTCTTATTTTCTAGGTTAAAAATTTAATATCAAATATACTTTGTCTTTATTTACAATAATACGAATCCGAATACCTTAAAGCAGTGAGTCGAAAATCCATTCTATCATTATGTGTCCAGCTCTTCCATTACCTCATTAAAGTACACCGAATTTCCTCCTAAAACCCACACTTAGCTATCTCCATATTCTAAACAAGATTACCTTATTTGCCATAGGTGGCCGTTTAATTTACTAATATTCCAAAAAGTGTTCAGTCGCAATTTACCTTATACTTATCCATCAGTCTCCCTCACAAGAATATGTTCATACTCTACCGCTTTCTCTCGCGTGTAGGATCTCCTTTGGGCTTGAAATGTAAATGCAACGCGACTCACTCATACCCAATATCATGTTCGTGGATCGTCTCAATCAAAAGTTTAAGCTGATGATTGAGATCGAAAAATATGCTACTTATTCTATCATTCCACCACATTTTATCCCAACACCTGTTTAAGATTAAAACTTAGCTAAAAAAATCAAGCTTGTTGAACCAAACTACTTTCTTTGTTCCATAAAGTTCCTATCAGATGTACTTTAATTAGATATTTTTGTTGAATTCCTTAAGAGAAATCAAACAAGATATCACTTGATTATACATATACATTTTTTATATTCACAAGAATTTCAAAGATTTTCAATAATTGTGAATAATGTCAGTTTTCTCAATGACATGAACTTCATATCACGAAGGGAGTACAAGTATTTCGCTTTAATAATAACAGTGTTCTATAGCATAAATCTAGAACATTACATTGTTACAAACTTACAATTCTTTACTCTTATAATGTTTGACTAATTACAATCACACTAAGGCACAAAAGAGCCTTTTCACTTTCTAAGAATCCTATGGCCTAAAGGAAGGATTATCACAAAAAAAAAAAAAAAGAAAAAGAAAGAAAGAAAGAGGAAGGATCAATAAATTTGCTACAATTCAAAATTTTGATCCCTACAATTCCTCTGTCTCATAGAGCATTTAACCAAGAAAGAGCAACATTTGCACCTTTTTCCCAAGAACAATCCAACATCATGTCATGAGCAACTCCATCTACGCAGATTGGGGAGACGCCATAAAATTTGCCCGTTTCATCAAGTCCTTTGGCATCCTACAACAAATTATTAATCATCCCATATTAATGATAATGACAGTATGACACATAAAATRGAAGAGACAAAATAGATTCATATCATCTAGTATTACAAGGGATATTATGGCAATCAAGTTAAAGTGTAACAGCAAGRAGCTTGTAACGGGTCATAAAATGTACCACTATGAAGTCATCTCTAGCACCAACAACAAGAACTCGAACAGACGACTCAGGCACCTTAGGAACTGGAAGAGAAGCATTCAGCTTCCTCAGGTCAAACAATGGCAGTCTCGAACTCTCTTTCATTCAACTTCTTGATACCTGCATTAACAGTCAGACATAACACAACACGAAGAAAAACTAAGGGGTGGCTTGGGTTACTATATCCAATATGACAAACTGTAAACTTGTCATGCCTTTTGAGAGAAGCACAACAAACCTTTCAACCAGGCTGTCATCCATATGCATGGAGAAGAATGTCTCCCGACAAAGTGGCAAGTCAGTCATAAAAGCTTTTGCTGCTAAGCTGCGAGTCACCTGCCCAAAAGACCAAACGTACATGAAATTTGATTTTTTTTATTTTTATTTTTTTTTCATGCAAGCTTAAACCATACAATATCAGTTTGAGAGCAGGGGTGTAAAACTATAGACAAAAAACTCAAACAACTGGTCATTCAAATAACTTTAACAAAGCTGTGCATTCTCCTGCAAGCACAAACCTCATTAGACTTTTAAAGTGAAAAATCACTATTATATTACATACAAGCACAATAACATAGTTTCAAAAGTCAATGACAATCTAACCTAGAATCAGAATGCATTACAAATGGCTCTCGCATAAGTTGCATTCTAGTTCGACTACAGGAAAGAGAGAGATGGACCATTTAAAACATATCAAAATAACACTACCATTTTCCCTGAAGCACGGGAGTAATTCCAGACCTGGAAATGGGTACATTGCAGCTTGGAGCAGCAATATGCAAAACACTAATATGATTTGATATCAGTAAGCTAGCTGTGAAAGGCTGTTAACTAATGGTAAGTCTTTGTTATCACCAACCGTTTATGCATGTTCAGAGAGCTCTTTGAACATAGCATTAAGTTTGCTTTTGTATGGCTGTTACATAATGGTAAATCTTTATAATCACCAACCGGTTTTGCATGTTCAAGAAATTCATTTGAACCAGGCCAACACACTTATGACTTAAATACTCAAACATTACTATATACGGAGTACTAATGTTGTGGAATTGCTGCAAACCACTAATCTATACACAAGAAGGATTGTAGATTCTGTTCTAGTGCATAAGTTGATTGTACATCATATTATTAAGATGTGTAAAAGGTATCTAACAGAGTTTTAAGCTTCTCGCACAGTATTTTGCTGCAATCACTTTAATTAAACAGTGGTTTGAACAAAGAAGCAAAAGTTTTCAGTAGAAGACTGAAATATCATAAAAAACAGAAGCATTCTAATATTACGGTTCTGGCTCCTGTATCTTCAGGCATACGTATCACAGAAAATTGAGTGCTTGGCAGGTCAGCGCGTAACGATGGGTTTTCTTACTGGTGCAAGTGCAAATGATGCTTATAACATATTGCATACAGGATGGTGAAAATCCTTTCTAAAACATACACAACTCAAGTTGTAAGGAATATTGAAATTCCTAACACCACCACTGTATTAATTACTTGCTATGTAATCAGTCAATCGGGCTACCTATATTTTAAGTCGTTCACACACGTGAACATGTTATTCAGCTTTGACTTTGTTGAAAACACAAGAAGCTCTCAATTACAATTAACCATTTATGATCTGTTCAGACAAAGAGCCCAAAAACCAGTGAAACAAGTAGAGAAAGCAATACCTTGAAAGCAGCAACAGGTTTGGTAAAGAGATATCTCCATACTAAGCCACTACACAAGGAATAGTAAGATGTGTGTTATCTTGTTATCAGAGTGATTAGACAAGAAAACATGCCAAAAAATTGAAAAATTAAACCACTCATCACTATTACCGATGGAGGCACTGAGCAGACAAGTACAGCCTCCAGCAAGCTCCGGGAGTCCATTTACTCATATCTAGTAACAAAAGCCATCGATTTAGGACATAAATGAGTTATGCACTTGCAGGTTAAATTTTCTCGCATATGAATCTGTAAAGTTTTCTACTATGGAAATGTTCGTTGATTTTCAAGATTGAATAACAAGATATTAACTTGTAGAAAGGCTAAGGAAGAGGGATATTATCATGTCAGATGGGTTAAATCATAGAACTTGAGGAAGGAACACAAAATAACCTAGCATATCTTTGTTTCTCATGCTTGAGAGATATATACTGCACATAGTCTCATCATGAGTGCCTACAGACAGACCAGCGGACTGTAAGTCCTTCCTAATAAGATGAGCAATATCAGCTGCATGTGTCTACTGCACCAGTAATATAAGGATATATATATCTATACACACAATAATATGAAACAGAAGATTCTTTACAACGAACTTTGGGAGCCTCAACTCTTGAAGGGAGGGAGGAGCAGAATACAGAGATGCATTACCTGGAGACTGCAGCAACCTTATCCGCAGGAGCATCACTTTCACCCTGGTCATATGCAGAGTTAATAATGTAAATCATATCTGCAATAGTTTAGAACTTCAACACAGATCAACTTAGAGACAGAACAAAACGAGGGCTCGAGGATATTCCAAATTCTTTAGTCCAACAAATCTCGCAACATACTAGTCTGTACTATACTACTATTCCTCTAATTCCCACAAATGCCAAATTGCCAATGCCAGAAACAAACTTGACATATGCACTATGGTTTAGACAACAACTCAGTGCTTCAATTTTCGTTGCACGAGCCATGGATAATACAGCTTCTCATAAAAAGTGTTAAATCATTAGCCAAAACAAGTTGCAATGCAATAACTGTATGAAATACAACAATCTCACACCCAGTTGAATACATCTCAAATTCACCTGTAATACTTCAGAAAAACCAACAATACTAGAACAATGACAGTATTCTATGTAGCTACTCTAGTACAGTATGTCTTATGTCTACAACATCCATTGCAGTGAGTGAGCAAAACAACCACATTTTCTGCAATTTTTCCAATTAAGTACACTAATTGTCTGAAACAGAAGAAAAATCGCAATACCCAGTTCAATTCAATCCTCTAATTCTTGAATTATATGTCACAAGTCACAACATTGCAATAAAATTCTTATACTGTACATGACAAATTTCACCCAAAAACACATGATATCACCTAAAGTTGTAAACTTTTCAAGCTARAACACACAATATTGACATGCATTAAACAAAAAAACACCAATTTCAATTTTTATATATACATAACCCAAAATTATCAAATTTTAAATTGGGTTTAATRGAAATCAAATGAGAGGCAAAATGTATACCTGAGCCAACAAACTGAGGGCAAAACAGTCAAAACCTTGATGGGAAAAGAAAGGCAACCAATGTTCAGCCCAACACCAAGCAGCATGGAAGCTTCCATGAATGAATACAAGAGGTGGTTTTTCTTCGGCACTAACTTTCTTCTTCTTTTGGGAAATCACCTCCATTTTTAGACCAGATGAGAGCTCGTGAAACTGACGACTCTGCCCTTCCTTCAGCTTGTAATCCTTGTATGGCACTTCCATTTTGTACCCTGTTGGGGTGAGGACGGATAGGGGTTTAAAAGTCATTTTGGTGGATAATTGGATGGTTTTGGAGAGAGAAAATGAAGGGAGGCAAATTGTAGCAGCCATTGGAGTATGACGGTGTGCACTGTGAAGGAAGAGTTGTGAATATTTGTGGAATGGAAGTTGAGAACTTAAAAATTATCTTCAGCTTAATGGTTTTGCAACTAAATGGCATTTTTGTAATTTTGGGGATATTCGCACAATTAGCATTGTACTTGCAGAATTAGGCTAATTAGGGTTGTGTTTAGTTTTTCTTATACAGTATAAATTGTTTTGATCTATGTTTATCCTTATCTATACTCCACTATTTTTGTTGTTGTTATTCTCAAACTTAAGGTCTTTTTTTTTAAAAAAAAAATAAAAATTTACGTGTCGAATTAGACTATTTTAAGATTATTAAAGGGTCAAATGTCAAACTTAAGGATTAAGTGTAGCAAAAGTTATTAAAGGGTCAAATGTCAAACATTATCTAAAATGTGGTCTAAACTGAATACCGAGTTACTTTCATCACCACTTTTTTAGTATGCGTACCCGGTTCATCAGAGCTTTCTTACAAAATATATCTAGGTTCGATTTCATTTTGACTTGTTTAGCATAATTAGATTTCTCTTTTCAAGGGGCTATTAAGGTGAAAATAATAATGTTGACTGGTAAAATCTTATGCAAAGATGATTGACTCGAACTTAACCCAACATTCTCCACTTTTAGATTAAGTTAAGCCGATTTACAGCAATGGTGCAAACTTAACCTAAGTTGAAATGAATCAAGAGATTTGACGGAACTATTTTTGGATTACCTTTTAGGGTAACACTAATGTTATAATATAAAATGAAGATGTTACAATTTATTCGATTTTATCAACAAGACTTGAATAGTGAAATAACTCTCTTATTAATCAAGACCAAAACCTTAAAAGAATTAGAGATGACCGAATTAGTTATAACTTTTCCAATTCCGGGAGATCTAGATCGATTCACATCCGTGACCCCGACTTTCTAGCTTTTTAAACAACAAAAAATCAAAACTCACAAACCTACAAAGTCCCAAGTTGTAGAGTAACAAGAAAGGAAGCCCACATCAAACTAAAGCAGTAACGCCTTTATTCGGGCATGGAATGGTCCAACTCCAACTGTTAACTCACGTCGTGCTTCATACTCAAATTAATTTGGGCGAAAATTAGCTGAACAAGAGCAAAAATGGAATTCAGTTGCAAATTAGGGATTTTGATTTCTAAATTTATTAATTGTTCATTTTGATTGCTTACATTTTTGTTTCGGAGTATCAATTTTTGGGATTTGCTTGGATTTCAACAACATGATGTCTTCTAAACATCTTCTGAGGATCGTCACTCAGTCTATTCCAGGTACCAATTTCACTTCCCTAATTACAATTGCATTTACTTAAAAGCCCTAATTTGGTAATTTGTGTTACTTGCCATTGGATTTAGCAAATGGTTTATTGTGATTTTGTTGAATTATATGTGACTTGTGTTGTCAGACTGATTTCATCAAATGGTTATGTTAATATGTTGAGCTTTGAGAGTTGGAAAATTGAGACTTAGACCCTACTTCTGCAACAGTTTGTTTGAGCTTAAATTGTTAGAAACGAAAATGTATCCTGGTTTTATCGATTAATAGATGGGTATTTTTGATGCAGTAGTCAATGAGATTGAAGATTTCCTCAATGGAAATGAAATGTTGCTATGGTGTGTTTGAGCTCATTTGGGCATTACATTTCCCAGGCATTGAATTTATTAACTTGTCTAAGGTCTGAACTTCGAATTGTCTGGAACTTGTATCCAGTATATATGAAATTAACAATTGGCATAATGGCCGAAACTCGGAATGTTGCTCTTTATTTGAGCTAGACTGTGCAAATGAATGCCCGCGCCCACTATGAAGCTTGGATAAAACAGTAGATATGGTTGATTATGCAAGCTTTCCTTTTCTTGAAGTTACCTTACAAAGTCGTTTTTTTCTGGCTTTCTTTGAGAAGAATTAAGCATCTGGCTTCGGTGTTAAACCTGTCTTTCTTGAGAAGAATTAAGCGTCGGTGCTCCTTCCTCTAATGATTATCAATAAGATCCACATAGAACTGTTATGAATCTGATTTATTAATAACAAGCTCATGATTTATTATTTAACAAGTTGATGGGTTTTTTTCCCCACTTATTGGTCTAAGATTTGATTGATGATTGATGGGTGATACACATCAGTTGATAGCTTAGGGATATTAAGCTTGAGCTTCCTGCACACATCTAGCCCTTAATTTAAAGATCAAGATTCTATGTGGATGACTTCACGTTGTACATTTGAGCTTGGTTAGTTTGGTGCGTTGGACAGAGTGTAGGTAATCTACATTGCATGGGTATGCTGGTGAGATAGTTGAAATGCTTCTTGATTGTATTGGGTGCACTGGTTCCTGATGCCACCGAGAAGCATAGGGAATTTTTTGAATTAAGAAGAGTCATACTCACTTCATTAGTAATTTTTGTTGTTCAAGGACAGTATGTTCTTCAAGTCATAACTCATAAGTAGTCAGTTATTGTAGTATGAATCTGGACTGTGCTGTTGTTATTGCTGAATCACTATAACAACATAAAAAAAATTGTTTTGAAGGTCAGACTAATTGCTGTAGTTTGATCAAATTCTTTTAGCTTCTTTTAGGTCAATTGATATTCTACTTATTTTAGTTGCATGTTCAGATTTTTAGTTGCACTTTGCGACTTCCACTGTATATATAGTTTACGATGATTCACCTCCTTTCAGGCAAACGCTTTAAGAATCATACATTTCACTGGGAACTTCTTGCGGATATGGTCTATCTACTCCATGTACCTGTATCTGTCCCAGTCAGAATCTTCGGAGGCTATTTATCTTCAGTTGCCTAGTTCGTCATCCATCTTCTTTTTAGCGTTGCAAAACCGTGGAGAGAAGACCACTTTCCAACACAGGTTAGGGAAAACGAAGCACTCAAGCAATTTGTTTTCTATATCCACTAAATCAGTATTGTGATTTCCTTGTTTTTACAGATTGTTCCTTGTGTGATCAATGGAGCCATAACAGCTTTTAATTTCATCCTTTGGGTGAAAGGGGTAAAAACATGTGGCCCTCTACGGTATGTTGCCATGTCATCAACATATGATAGCTGAGCTCTTCTTAAGTTCTCTCATCGCTGATGATTTAATTCTATGACCCCAGCTGCAAAAAGATACATAATTTTTTTCCTTTTCTTTAGGGAATTTGACAAGCCAGGATTGCAAGTGTTTTTTTCAACTGTTTCAATCTCTATATCAATATTGTCTGTAGACTGTAGCTTTASACATGCTATTTACATCTTTTAATTGAACCCAAACTGAGGGACTAATTAATGAACTAATACAGTTGTTCAATTCAGAGCAATTCTTGCAGAGTATTCTGGTGCTGTACTTGGAGTATTATCTGCAGTTCTTTATGGACGTAGAGGTCAAGTCTGGAAGAAGGTAACTCCATGCGTCTAATTGTAAAGTGCCATTTTGATTATTATGTGTCCTTCACTCAGGCAGCTGTGGATTGTCTATTTATTATATTGCTTCATGTGATTATTTTGATGGAAAGCTGGTCGGTTTGCAGCTTCAACT
Source organism: Bassia scoparia (assembly GCA_008642245.1). Taxonomy (NCBI): domain Eukaryota; kingdom Viridiplantae; phylum Streptophyta; class Magnoliopsida; order Caryophyllales; family Amaranthaceae; genus Bassia; species Bassia scoparia. The sequence continues at coordinate 90,934 of SNQN01001185.1, read as the reverse complement.
AGAATCCCTGTAAAAGTTATTTTAAAAATTCCTCCAGAAGCAATTTTTATTAAAATGTGACTTTAGATACATATTGTCAATCATCTTGGGATAGAGTATAATCTTATTAGAAATTGAACTTGTGATATGAATCCGTGTCTTTGCTTTTGTATTTCTGTAAAAAGAATTTTTATTATCTTTTGATTTAATCAATATTTTATTTATATTTTAAATAGGTTGGTGGACTTGTAGCAATGCTAGCTTCCCTGTACTTCTTATCTCAAGGATGGGCGATGGCTACATATTCTCCTTTTTATATCCTTTGGTTCACTCATAAGCTTCTCTTTCTCCCATAAGTTGGGGATAAACAGAAATCACTGCCTTGTTTCTTCCTGCTATTTTTTAGTGATCAGATAAATATATTGAATTTTTAAGTTGCGCACTTAACCATAGATTACCATCCAGAGAGAACTTGGATTCTGATTCACAAAAGGAGACGGTATTGGGAATGAGAGATATGGCAGCTCCTATGTTAGCAGGAATATTATCGGCTTTCAGAAGAGTAATTGCACGGCGTATTTCAATTAAGGTGTCAAGCTAATTATTATTTATGCAATTCTCAATTGCACACCCTTTATGCTGATTATGGTCTTGTTTTTGTACTGCCTTTAACTTTTATACTGGATTGCAGAACCAACTTAAAAAGCGCCTTCATGCCATTACCCTTGCTTCTGCTGCATGCTTTATGTTTCCAGTCGCCATGTGGGATATGATATTGGTAAAGCGAACACTTTTCCATTTTAATTGTGTTATGTTTCTTCCCTGGAATTGGGTTGATGGTAATGTATGAATATTAGATACGGAGTATTTCTTACTATACTTGGTATTTGATCTATGATGATGCCCTTTCGTACTTCAGGGCACAACACCTGATAGCAGCAAAGAGTTTCCATTGTCTACATGGCCTTACATCAGCACAGTCCTATTTGGAGTTATACTGATATTCTATGTTGAGAATATTGCAGAAGAGAGGTACTTATCCAGCTGAGCCATCTATTATTTATATAAATGGTTGATGTTGGTGCTTATTTTGAATGATTTCTTTTTTTTTTCCAAAAAATTAAGAAAATAGGAATTTGTTCATGTAGCTTAAATGTAAGTATCTAAAATTATATTGACTATGAAATGAGCTTGGTTGTCTCTTTGTTGGGACTTCTTTGAAAACCTGCAGTTATCTCATTGACATTTTTGTTCGAAGCTGGAAAGATTAAGCCAATCAATTTTCTCGTTGTTTGTGCACCTTTGGACGTACTGATGGGTTGGTCTCAGCATCACAGCAAGTTTATCGTTGTTCCCTTCCTGTTATAGCTTTTGCGTGAGTTTCTGCTATCTCTGACGAGAATTCGAGAACCTCTTATCATTAGTTCTCTAGGCCCATTTTTTAGTTAGCATCACAGTCGCTACTTAACCGAGAAGGCGAGAACCTATTGCTAAATTATGGGATCAGATGACAGATGCATGTTTAATATTAGCAGTCTTCATTGCTTGACTCATTGATGTTTGAATTCCAACGATCTGGGAGGTTGGCATGTGGTGATTGTCTAAGTTGAACCACACTATAATTGATTTTTTGGTGTCAACCTAGTTGCACTGATACGCACGGGTACGGGTACATATACGGGTACGAGAACGGGGACAGGAAACGACAATTCTTAAAATTTCAGGGTATGGGATGGCTTAGGGGACGCTGATTTTTTTATTATTATTTTTAAAAATACATCATTTTAAAAAGTATAAATTCAGAAAATTCTTAAAACCATAAAAAAAATAAAGGTGTGATTTTTATTGCATTTAAAAGCTATAATCAGAAAATACCACTAAAAAAGTCAAAAATAATAAAAATAAACAATAATTAAAAACTCCAATGAATCAGACACATAAAATTGGTTAAAAGTTAAAACAACATAAGTGAAAAGTATAAACGAAAATGCGGAAGGCTAGAGGTTCGAAGATTCGAACTCTGTGATCGAAGTCAAAGAGGCGAGAAGGGAAGAGAAGTGACAAGGGAAAAAGAGTCGCCACTGTTTTTAACCCCCTAACACCGTCTTAGCACCACCATCGTCGTCGAAGAGAGAGAAGATTTAAAACCCTAGTTTCAAAATTTAGAGACTTTGAAACGAATTGGGAAGAGGGTAGATTGATAATCCCTCGACATTGAGGTACTGGTAATTAGGTAAATGAATTATTTGTTTTATTTTTTTTAAAAAAAATTCTAGGCCCAAACTACCATTGGGACGGCGTTGTGTCTCACGCCGTCCCTGGAGACGTCCCCAAAAAGTCAAGCCGTCCCTTAAAGTCAACGCGTCCCAGGGGCGTCCCCAAGCTGTCCCCGACGCGTATCCGTACCCGTACTGTACCGGGGATGGGGTACGCCGGTCGGGAGGCGTCCCTGTGCAACTTAGGTGTCAACTATGCAAATAATTGATTCTTTTGGTGTCAACTATGCAAGAATTGATTGGTATTGACACAATGACACTTGACAATTGCACATTTAATTAGTTTCAAAAACATTGCACTTTAAACTTCTCCTTTTTGTTTTTCCACGATCCCTCCAATAAGTTATGTAATATATTTTTTCGAGGAAAAGCTTTTTTACTATCTTAAATTATTGATTATTCGTTTGCTGTTTCTTCTTCCTAGATTGGCTTTCATTACTCCTTGCTTGAAATAAGATTATGGAAAAGTCCTCGTGCTTATGTGCTTATGTAGGTTGCACATGGGTTTCTCTTCTCCTAAACATTTATGGTAGCTGGAGGATGTATCATTGTATTGGAGATTTTGTACAAAATGGCTCTATTCTTCTCTGGCGGGATTTATATTGCTGTTGCAGTTTTGGCTTTGGTGTTATATCTTTCTTTTTACTTGTTCAACTCAACTTTGTTATTTCTTGATTGTACCAGAACACCAATTATGAATTTATGATACACCTAAAAGTCAATGTTTTCCTGCTTAACGCTATTAGAAATGCTTAAAGTTATAGAGAGGTCCTTATTATTGGATCTCTATGATCTTAAACTTTGGAGTTTGTGAGAGCAGTATTTTATAACTTCCTTGGAACAGAGTACTCTCTCCGATTTTTAATGTTTGTGCATTTATTGTTGGAGAAAGACTAGGAATAGTTGTATTATAATATTGGTGGGGTCAAAAGGTGGAAATAGATTGAAGAGAGTGTGTAAAAGTGCGTAAAGTAAGGAAGGTAGGGTTAAAAGGCAAAAATAGAATAAAACACAACGCACAAAACATTAGAAGTCAGCCAATGAGGAAATTGCACAACATTATAAACTGGAGTGAGTACATGAAAAAATCTTTTCATGTCTTGGTCCACTAGTTTGGTTATTGATCCTTCACCAATCGCTTTATTTGAAATTTGTTTATTTTTAATGAGAAAGTTTTGTATTTATCCTCTAATACTTTTTGTAATGCTGTAAAGAAATCTCGAGGCTAAATGAGGATATATGTAGTACTCAACTCTTAAACACCGTGCCAAAATGGAATGGAACAACTTTTATTTAAAAAAAAAAAAAAAAACATGGAGGGAGTACGATTTTGTGGAGTAGGACAAGGAGAAAAGATCTTTATATGCATTGGGTGTAAAGAGCCATGACTGATGTATTTATCTTCCTTTAGGTTTTGAACTGAAGCTCCTGGTAAATGGATCCCCCGTTTCCTTTTGGAAAACACAAGCACCATTTCTGCTTTGATTTATGAATATAATGCTCCTGTAGTCCTGTAGTGGAAGTGACGAGACAAAGTTACTATTTATGTCTATCTTTTTGAGAGGCAGAGGTATAATAGGTGTGGCATACCTCTTCTGCCAGAAATCCAGGAGCTAGACCAGGATCAAATGATCAATCCTCAAGGGGAAATAAAAGTGGTTAGTGCTGGAGGGAGCCAGAGAGTACCAGCCAGGGATTTTGTGTACCTTAAAAAATATTTATCCTTTGTGCTTTTAAAATTAAAGGATTATTCTTAGTTTTAAGTTTGTTGAATTATTGAATGTGTTACCAATTGTATGCTTAGATTGAAAAGTTGTMGGTGCTTTTGTTTCCTACTCATTACTTAAACTGCAACTTATTGCCTCTAGGGATATATGAAGCAACTTCTCTGGAACGTCCAAGGCGAGATTCCCATCAAACTCCAGATGCTGAAGAGAATCTATTTGAAGATCAAATTCAGATGTCATCACTGCCAACATAAAGTATGTTCAATTTGGAAGTTGGGTAATCAGTTGTACTTTCAGATTTGGTTATTTTGGGCCTTTTGGCAAATACATGCCTAACGGTTCATTCCACCCTAATATTAGTGCACTAGATTAGTGCAMTAGTTCAATACAATGCTCACATATTCCTTATATTTACACAGTGACTGGAAATCCAGATGTTCAGTAACCAACTATTTCAAAATTCATGTTTGTGTGATGTGTGGCTAGTGAAAATTAAGATCATGACAGAATAGTGCAAACTAGTTTACACTGTACACGTGTCCTTAAATTCATTTGAGAKGAGCAAAACTCAAAATAGAGAGAATAKTTTCCCTACTTTATCATTATTATAAAGTACRGGGTGGAAAAAAAATCAATRTATGAGAAAGGAATATGTAAAATGGTCTCACCTTCTGGTAACATGAAGCTTATATGAATGTGAAGCARTGAAGTCAGTTTGCTTGAATGTGTTCRTATTCGTACTRCAGGTGGCTGCTACCTTTGCTGACCAGTCATTTCTACTTTTGCAGCTGAGTTGTTTCCACCCATCTGGGAAAGAATGTAGCTGAGTTTTTGGAGCTTTAAGTTTGAAGTCAGCCAGACAAAATTCATCCAATTGTCGGCATCTGTTATTTTGCAGGCATATCAAGCTCAAAAATTGGCCCGTGAGATCAAACAAGGTAATATCTCTTGCTGGTCTGTGAAGATGTTTGTTGGGAAAGACATGTTAGCAGTTCAGAAGATSTATCATGCCAAAAATGCTAGCCCGGCTGTAGAGCAACATACACAATTGAAAAAATAGTCATATTACCAGACTAGAAGGAAAGAAAAGTGATTTTTTGTTCGGGAAAGTTTTCCCTGTTTGTTGTGCTGCTATGAAATTTAGCTTAGTTCTTGACTTCTCTCAAACAGTTGTACCATCAAACRCATAAAAGAAAATTTGTGAAATCCAGTGATATTGTTATTCTTTAGATTCTTATCCGTGCTTTGGGAATTTGCATCGGCTCATTATCAGTGATATTGTTATTCTTTAGATTCTCTTATRCGTGCTTGGGAATTTGCTTCGGCTCATTATCAGTGATATTGTTATTCCTTAGATTCATGARTAAATTGGCAATTCAGACAWTTAGTTTTRRTATGTACCAAATTGGCAATGATGAGTTTGAGGTTTAAAGCTTTTTTKTAACAAGATAATGCAGGTTCTAATTGCTGCTGAAGCTGTAATGCATGCAAAACATAGTAGTTTGCATACATTTTGAGTAAACATTAACTCTTGATAACACAACCGAACTCGTATATTATTGAACCCAATCTTAAGCCTCAAGGATCGCGAGATTTGGATGTGTAATATGACGGGTTGTAAACCAGAAACTCTCATGCTTTGGTAGTGAAAATTAATCAAAAGCAAAACAGCCCATTGCATGCATGCTGGAATGACTTTTGCTCTGGGTCTGGATTTGGATTCATTTTAACTGAATTGTTGTGATGTTGTTTGGGTTCTTGACCTTCACAGGATCAAAAAAAATCGTGTACATGTAAAGCTTCAGAGTATGATGGAGCTGAAGCTTAGTAGTTTCGTATCTTAAGCGACTGTAAAGATCTAACTTGAAATGGCGTATTCGTGCAAACTTATAATCAAGACTTTATATTAGTTCACATCAGTTGTTTTAGTTCACCTTGTGAACTTTAGTACACGATCAGTTGTTTTCAGAACTTAGTACAGTTAATGTGTAAACTAAACTTAACAGCAACTTCTAACCGATATATTAGTTCACAAAATCAGTTGATGTTATCAATATGTCTAGATTTCTCAGCTGGTCTGACCACTGCCTTTGTGATCAAATGGCATAATTCCAATGGGACAGAAAGCAAGCACATTGAAACAGAATGCCGGGTCTCGATTTCTTGGCCAGACCATCCCGTAAACTTGCCTGTTCACAAAACATAAGATTATTAGTTTTCAATTCAGCACTTCGTTCTGAACTCCAACAAACGAAATCTCTGAGCTTTTGAGTATGGAGGTAGTGAAAAGAGAGCTAGCAGCAAAGAGTCCACTACTAGTAGATGTATCCAAGCAGATGCTAACGTCATTTCATTTGAAAACATTTTCGCTATACCTTGCAGCTGCATATCGTCCAGCAAACAAATATTCAAGAACGGTAAATGGTAATCAAGAAAATAGATTGACAACAAAATCAGTCAGAAAYGCCAAACAAACTAACCTCTGGTAACCAGTATTTACTAGCAAACATCAGGGGTATGGTCTCAGGTGTCCAAGACAAGAACAAAAGATATGCGTACAGAACCCCGAGCAGAAGGAATGGAATGCCACTTCTCATTGCAGACTTAGTCTGTAAAATCGTCAACAATGTACATTACAATCAAATGTGCAGAGCATAGATCAGCCTCATCAGAGCATAAGGTGTACACCTGGGTATACCTAGGTACACTCGGAGCGTTTTATTTGCTCCTTTTCTCCTTTGGAGAGATTATTTGCTCCTTTTCTCCTTTGGAGAGATTATTTGCTTATTTGGAGCTCTTCAAACTCAGCAAAAGGTAGCCTTGGGTGTTAACTATAGGTACACCCAGGTGTATGATGAATTTATAAAATTAAACACGAAAATTTTCTTATAAAGCTCTAATGCTCAATTGCAAACAGTTCAATAAATTAAGAGAAGTTACAAGTTCAGCTTTCGGAGCAACGACCATCAGAGTGTAAAACGGGAGGACAGCTGCAGTTCCCCATGTAAATGCATTGCTAGCTATTTGAGTATTCGTCAACCCTGAAAGGCGAAGAACAGTATGYTGATTTGAGTCAAAATGAACTCTAACAAGAMTGAAACTGACTGTCACTTATCATATGTATGATCAAACCAGCAATTTCAGGACTGAGAGAAAGCTTACATGAGCAACATACTCCAGAACTCTTCCGGGGAAGAACGATTTTTTTTTTMATCGTCGGTCTAAAATTAATTCTATGACCTCCAAGGAAACACCAATCATGCTTAACCTCTGCTCTTAGCTTAGGCACTTGCTTGCCAAATTGTTCAGTGCCCAAACCTTCAAGAGAGGAGACTAAACTCGGAYTTAACCCCGCCTTACGACGATTATTATGTACTAGGACGCGGCAATCAATCTACAATAAACACCCTCAAGATTGGACAAACATCAGATTTATCTGTAATCATCCAGTGACTATGTTTGCTGTCATTCAAAACGGGATTAAGTAGAAACCCAGGAATTTCAATGGTTTCACAAACACTGTTACTTCTTAGCTTTCATCAAACATTTTGCAGCAAACTTTCAATTTTTCAGCTGATTACTCAACTACTTTGTAAAAAAAGAGCACAATTACTAGCAGCAACAATTTCAGCATATAAACCCACTTCAAATTAATCATATTCAAGAATTAAAAACAATCCACATGAAATTGAACAAAATTGAGACTATCCTTCAAACCCCAGAAAGCTCACAAATTGTGAATCAAACAGCAATAGAACAAAATTTCAATACGAACACAAATTCAGAAAATTCCATTATCAAAAAGAATTCAGAAAAATACCTTGGGACAAATCTGGGGATAAGCAAAGCAAGAAGAGATAAGGCCATATCAGTAGCAGAAAACCACTCCAAGTTGTCAACTTCCAAAAGAAAAAGAAAATGAACAAGAAAGTGTAATGGAATTATGAAGGCAACAAGCAATGAATACAATCATGATATTTATGAACCTGAAATTATGTTGACATCATCATTATTGATTAACAATCAAAGTCCCCAGAATGAAGACACGCAACGCAACGCAACGCAACCCAAGATCCGAATGAAGAAAGCAGGAGGAAAAGAGGGAAGATTTTGTTTGTTAATGCGCCACTCATCACTGCATGTCCCATTGAGCTGTTCCTACTCCACACTCCACAGTCCCATGTGATTTATATGTTATTATCAACTTATCACTTATCACCCTCTTTTGGTGCTTTGCTACTGTTTTTTTTAGCATGATACAATGCATTAGAAGTGGCATTGAAATAGCAGCTATGGCCTATGGATGGCCATTGTGTTGGACTTGGTTGGCCCCGTCACGGTTAAAGCATGGCTTCCGCTACGACACGTGTGTGTCTACACGAGTTAAACATTTCTCAGTCCGTTGTCTCTAACTTATTGTTACTTAAGTGAACTTGTTCTGTGAGAGGAATATAATAAGTTTGCTCTTTTCAATTTACTTTTGACTATATGAACCTTTTTTTTTTCCTCAAAATAAGTTGAATCGAACAAACTCATTGTACGACACAAAATTGTGTGTATTTGTTGTGGATCATGCTTGGGCTACATTTTTGTTTGGAATAGCACGACTTTATATGATGAGCTAAATCATTAATTACAATGTATGACATTTTTTTCTCTATTTTATTAGCGACTTGCGGCTCTGTCTACCTGTCTGGCAATTTTGTAAACAATTATATGCTGTTCTTTTGCTTAATTTATATCCCTCCCTAATTAATTACAACATGCAACTGATGCAAGTATGACTGTGTGAGACTAGTTTGCTAAACAATATGTTAAAACCATCTCACTTTGAAAAATATCTGTTGACTTGCTGACCTCCTTAAAAACAGTATTATGTGTTTCACGTGCAGTACAATCTCTAATAAGCATTCATCTCAGAGTGTTTTATTTTTTTATTCATAGCAATTGTTCTTACAGCTAAATTATCACAAATTCACACGATCGCCCTCTGTACAAAATTAACACACTAATACAATATGATCTTCTCTACAGAGTATCACAAAAATAAATAATTAATAAAAATTATCCTTTCTGTCGCCGAGTTAGCGATCAACTCTGAGTAGCTGCTGTCTTGCTATGGTCGTCTAACCAAGAGATGATATCGTCAAAAACATGAAAAATTTCCTTGTCTGGCTCCCCTTCAAGAAGTGCATGAAATGCATCCTTATAAAGATTAAGCTTCTTGTCCTTGCTACTTGCCTTCTCATACAATGCCTTGCTTATTGATGGATCAGTTACCACATCAGCCTCTCCGTGTAGGATCAACAACGGAAATGAGACCTATTGAAAAAAGAAAAAAGCAGGAAAATATAAAGATTAAGAAAAGTAAGTTCGCAGTATATACTTATAAAAGTGCCCCTTTAACACAAATTACAGCAGAGGGCATAGATTGGAGTAGGTTTGACTAAAATCCTTAAGAGACTCGATCACTGGAGTCTGGACTATAAACTAAGCCCTTAGTCTTGCAACAGTTGAACAATTGGTGTGTGAGAACTACAAAATACTGTTAAAATGAACATCGAATCTCAATGATAATATGTACAGCACATCTATTTTTCTATTAATCTATTGATTAATTTCCTTATGATAAAGCACAGATTGAATGATTAGCATCAAAAGGTTGAGTATACCTACCATCCTTAAACAGACAAACACAAGCAACCAAGTGCGTGGATCAACTAAAATTAAGTAGTCATAAACTCGTAATTGTGTCAGCACAGCTAATATTCAGAAAATGGAAATGGTGTGCATAATCAGGCAATACAGTTGACGAGACCTAAGAGCTGCTTCCCTTATAAGATTGAGATTGTCATGTTATACTTTTCATTAACCTTTTATGGAAAAATCTAAGGCTTAATACATGCATGGATATAAACTGATAATTAAAATTACATACTTCTTCCAATCGACCAGCAATCTCATCCGTTGCGTGAAGCAACTCAACAGCTGTCCTCAGGCGTGGTCTGCCCTTGTAGGCAATGACATTATAAGCTGTCTGAAGTCAAAAATAAAGAAAGAATTATGTCAGCTTGAGAGCAATATGGCTATATATCTAGAAAACTTGAAATTTTAAGAAACTTCTGGCCATATATTCCGGATCTCTGGACACGTAAATCTTCTTTTAATGTTTAGAGTTTCGAATTTCAACTCATATGATCACATTGCAATGGGAATGCAAAAGGAGAGAATGAGAGATGGGAGGCTAACCAGCTCTTCTTTCTCACGAAATGCTAAATCAGCTAAATCTTGTGCTGGAACCAATTTGATTTGGGAAGGACCTTAGCTAGTGTGATTAAAAATTGGGTCACTAAATATGGAGATACAGTTCATCAGCAATCTACAGAAAAATGAAAAGATATCATTAGTTGCACAAACCATTTAAGTTTAAACACTAGATAAACATTGGTGCTTGTAGTAATTAGTCTAAAATTTCAAGAACGCTGATTACTTTGCACATGGAGCCAAAAGAACTGCACCATTCCAGGCATCGGGTTGCTTTAGGTGCATCTTAAGAGCCACAGCCCCGCCATAGACTGCCCAAACAAAAAGCAAGGACGGGTATGGAACTCAGGTTTTTCTGCTAGACAAAAGTAAGTGGTCAGCAGCTTCTTTACACAAACCTTAGATGATACAGAAAGTCAGGTAAGATTGTTGCAATGTATTAACCAAGAATATATCAAGAATTCCATCTTTATTATCCATAAAGAACAAAATAAAAACGGGGGGGAAACAGAGGAAGGATATTATGAAGGCAAATARGCAATTACAGAATAGTATCTATCACTTGAGCCTCTGAATGAACATATGTGGCAATTCGATGATTAAAAGATAATATAACATAAACATCATGTCAAGCACATTAATGTTCTTCTCCCACCAAAATGATAACCAATTAGGGAAAGACATGTTGCAAGGCTATAAAAGAATCAAAAAAGTTCAGCAAACAAAAATCTCCACTGAAAAAAAAAAATGATTCTCAGCTTGTCATAGATCCATCTAAAAGGCCTATGTGGTATATCACTGTCATCCCATATTGCTGGTATCGCTTTGTGTTGGCATCTCTCTTAGCCAGGAAACTTTTCGATAAATGACAGAAAGAAAAGGTATTGAATGCATATGTCTCCATAAACAAATAATTACTTTATCCAAGATCAACAACAGAGTCCAGGGAATATGTTGAGATAGAGAGAAAATCATAAGAATCATAACCAACAAAATTCTACATGATTACCTTTGACTTTGGAATATTGCTCAATCACATTATCAACAAGGCTGTCAAAACTTTCAATATAGCCATGAAGACCTTCAGAGAGGCCGAAACCTGGATAATCCATTGCACAAACTCCATATCCAGCTGATGCTAACTTTCTAGCAATTCCTGCAAGCTAACAATGTAGAAAGTTTGAATTTTCATCATCAAGATACTTAATACTTTACTTTTTAAGATATCAAAATAGCATCTCGAACTCTCGATATCATGGCATACAAGGTACATGCCTTCAAAGAAAAATGTGCTCGTGTCTCCATAACCATGACAGTAACAAATTAATGCTTTTGGAGGAGATGACTCAGGAACCCAAGTTTTGCAGAAGATCTCCAAACCTCTTGAGTTCTTTTCGTATGTCTGTTCCACAAAAAAAGATAAATTATTATCATACAAACATTGTCCACAAAAGAGAGTTTTGTACCAAAATTAGTAAACTGGCCAAGGGTTGGAAAGCCACTTCTGGAATTCAATTTCAAGGGTACTTCCCACTAGTTTGAAATAAGAGTTTCAATGAAGAATGTCTATACYGGTGTGCTGCTAGTCAACAWATAATTTTGCCATATTGTMTCATCTCAGATTCTCAGCAGCCATTTTTCTCAGCCACTAATAATTCAATTCTAATTACTGTAGTATACAAGTAACAGCTCCAATATCAATATTAACAGCAACAAAGAGCAATATGCAAGGCCCAGAGGGGATCTAATCATTGGATAGAGCAAGATCATGCAGGCTAACTGTTATGAAATGGATACAGGCAAAAGAATTACTAGCAAGTGAAGAACGGTAAACTGAAACTGGAGCTAAACTGTCTGAACTTAACTGGACTTAACTGAATTGAACTGAAATGAATATTTTATGAGAGAAGAAAATTAGGTTAGGTAAATGAACTTAACTTATGTACCATAGAAATAAGTCCAAAGAAACCAGGCTAAGTGGTTAATCATAAGTTTGGCAAGCCTGCTCTTAGATATTTTGGTTAAATCAACAGAGTTGAGTTGAACTTGATAAAATAGTTTGCATCGATAAATCTATTACCTCATCCATCTTCAGACCCTGGGTTGGAATCTGTAGGTCAGCAAAGAATCAAATATGGTCAGCAATTTAGAGTAGTTTCATGCAACAAAATGAAGAAACTTATTAACAAGTTAAAACATTAGAAGGAAGTTCAGTAGCACCCAAAACAAACTCTGAAGATTAAAATTATTACAAGTATCGTTCAATCACTACATCCATACTTCATTATACCAAGAAATTTTGATTCAAGAGACATGTATGAAGTGTCACACTGTCACATATAGGATGCAAGTTTTAAGAACGGAAGTAAGTTAAAGCAGGTATCTAGACTTTAAACGGATTGCRAACAGTGATACCTATTGAAAATCCRATCCCGTTAAAGGTAAAACAATTAAGCCATTGTTATCTATAGTTTACTCCTAAACTCAAAAATCCAGGCAGTTCAACCAACCTGGCAACCATGGTACTAGTCAAAATCCAAATTCCTTAACCAATCACTTAAACTCAAAGATTAAGCCAGAAGGCAACCAARCAAAATCAGTTCATCATCTCTTTCATAACTTTGTACTTCGTATATCAAATACTATAACACTGTAGTATGTACTTGTAWTGAGTTTGACCTACWCGAGACCAAAAATCTCAAGTCCCAAAAACTACCACCTAACTTCATTGAATATTACAAATTTACAACCAATAGATATAAATGCAACAAACTTCAATGTCATTGTACATTTCTACACCACACCACAACWTTAAAAAAAATCAAATGTTACCTTTCCAAAATTATGAATATTGTATTCCAGTRMCATCAAAATCCACAACAGTATGCTACAGTTATACATGTTTGACATGAAAGCTAGGCATGGCATGCCACTGCCACACTCCATTAATTTCTATGATTCGTTCACTAATGAACCCAACAAAGTACAAACATCAACTTTAACCCTTAATTTTCTTAATTTATAAGTCTCAACTCAGAATTAGATGATTCATAATCTTATAAAACAAAAGGGGTTGGTAAAAATTTCATCTTTTATAACGTGATTACACCCAAAACAATCAATTGAACTGAATTGCCAAAAAAAATAAGGGATATACTGAAAAAATTGCTCAATTGCAAGCAATGAAAAATTGCAGAAATAAAAAAAGAGATTACCTTGAACAGGCAATGATCAATTGAAAGCTGAATATCTTTAAAAGCCTCACGAGCGCGGCGACGAGCAGGAGCTTCATCCATATTAGCGTCGAGAATTTTCTTAAGATCGTCGGAAATTCCTTTGAATTTCGAAGATTGATTAGAACTCATTGTTGCTGCTTCTTTGCTCTTCTTCT
>SNQN01001185.1:59424-77272 GCA_008642245.1 Bassia scoparia | reverse complement strand
GCCTTTTCTGTTCTTGCAATTTGCACCAATTAATCCCACTTCTTCGTTTGCTATCTATATCAAATCATCAAGACCCAATTTTAAATTTTTGTGGATTGCTCCAATTGAAAAAATAAAATAAAATAAATATCAGGATATTTGAGGATAATGGAAAATACTCGAGTATAAATATTTTTGTTTAATACGAAATATTTATTTTATACCATTATATTAATTACTTGATAATGAAGAGGATGATGTCGTTATTGGCGGAGTGTAGATGACTTAAGACATGTCAAAGCCATGTGAGAAGATTAATTGGAATTGATTAATGTAATTGATGTTTTTAAAAGTCAATTATTTTGATCATTTGGAAATTAAGAATTTGGGGGAAAAAAAAATAAAAGCTTTGAAAAATATGGTGTGTAGAAAAGTGGCATGAAATAAGGTGTGAATGTGATGAAATTGATTGCTAAAGAATACGAAAAAAAAAAAAGGTGAGATGTGTATGAACAAGATACATGATTGAAGAAATTGATGTATGTCCACAAATTTTTAAGATGGGGCATTTATGGCAAAATAATTTGGATAAATCATTATCGTGTTGGTATGCGATGCGCCTAGAGGCTAGTAGATGGTCCATATTAATCGAGTTGGGTATTATACTTAATCATGAGTCATGACACGGGTGATGAGAGACTGTGTGGCATCACAACTTTTGTTGTGTTATGTTGTATGTACGGGTTTGTCTATGTTATAATAGAATTAGACATGCTCTCTTCGAGTTTATGTTTTTCGTGAGGGTTTTGTTCCACGTAAAAAATATTGATTAAAAATTGACTCATAAGAACGTTAAAAGTCAACTAATTTTGTTGTTAACTAAAGACATGGGATCAAAACTCGTTTATACCTACGACTTCTTTACTTCCATACACCAAAAACTATACTCCCACCGTTTTTAATTAGATGTTCCATACATTTTGAACGGGTTTAAGAGTTGATTTGAGTTGAATAAAATAGCTGCAGTAAGTTGGGTAAAAGTTGAATAAGTTTAAGTAAAAGAGTAAATGTGAGTGAATTTGAATTTATGGGAAATAGTAATTTTGTGGTGGAATAATTAGGTAAAATTAATGGAAAGTGACTTTTATAAATGAATAATTCTTTTAATGTTAGAGTAAATAAAGTAGATAAAAGGTAAAAAAAGTTATATATTTTATATTGGTTTGTAACATCCATTTGAAAACGGCCTCAAAAGAAACTAACATTAAAAAAACGAAGGGAGTATATGGTTAGCAATTTAACCACTACTAAATAACAAGCATATTTATTGGGAATGTAAAATTAAATACATTATATTAACTTTAGAGTATCYGAAGGTCTAATTTAAAACTTATGTGGACTTTTATAAATTTTCCGAACTTTTTTTAATTTGTTTTGTGTGAAGAAAAAAAAATACTTCTTCTGATTTTTTTAGTAGCAACAAACGTATTTACACGTATTTTAAGGAAGAAATTTAACAATGTAAACGAGCAAATTTTTCAAAGTTATTTTAACACAGTGGAGAATGTGATTATAACTTCATTGTGTTAAGTTTTCCTTGATTACTTAACTCGTTTACATTATTAAATCTCTTCCTTGAAATACGTAAAAATTCATTTGTTGCCACTAAAAAGAATCGAAGGAAGTAGTAAATTTGTTATTTTAATTTTTTATTATCTTATCTTATTTTTTCTAACACTGACTAAAAATAAGTTTAAAAGGTCCCTTACGAGTAGAGGTGTTCAACGTATCGTGTCGTGTCACCCACATAAACGGGTTGGACCCCTCCAACCTTAACCCGATCCGTTTAATAAACGTGTTGTGTCGTGTCGTGTCAACTCGTTTAACTTTAACGGGTTGACACCCTCAACCCAAACTCACTTGTAACGGGTCGTTTCGTGTCGGGTTAGCGCGTCAACCCGTTTGCATAAACAAGTCCAGATCCTCAACCTAAACTCGTTAATAACATATCGATTTCGTGTCGTGTGAACGGATCATATTACTTTTGGCCACCTCTACTTACAAGATCCCAACACATGAGATACTATTATTCACATCATTGTTTTTTTCTTTTTGGCTCGTTATACAAGGGAAATGATAGTGCTAAGTCCTAACAGAACTACTTTCTGATAAGGGCTCCTTCTACTTGAGGCCCAAAGCCCATCAAAACAAAGACATCAAAATTGAAAGCACTAATTTTTAATTTTGTCAAAAACTAACRAACGCTCCTAGACCGTTAGATAAGATAACTAAAAGTGAAAAAATTAAATGAATATAAACATTTATTACATCGATTAAAATGTGATTTTAACATGCATTCCAAAATACATACCATTTTAAAAAATGTATTTTGYTTTTATCCAATGCTYCGGGGCGYCCGTTAGCAATATTGTTTAATTTTTAACACAATCAAATGATGAAAAAAAATCCTTGGAAGTAATCACNAGGATTGTGTGTTATGAATTGTTGTGTTAAAGTTATTTAAAAATTGCTATGTTATTGTTTAAGCCTAAAGGGTATTAGGTAGTATTATTAATGAATTTTAAAACAAATTCGAAAAATTAAAAAACAAGGGAAGACTCGGATTCGAGTCGGATTGGGTTCGGAGGCTGTAAATAAAACTCGAATAGGATTCAGAGGGTCGGAGTCGAATTTAAAATCCGAATTTCTGAAGGGTCGGAGTCGGATGTAGCAGAATCCGACTCCGATCCGCCCCGTTGCCATCAGCACTTACAAGACCCCAAGCATGAGATAATATTATTCACATCTATCATTGTTTTTTTTTGTTGGCTCGTTATACAAGGGAAATGATAGTACAAAGTCCTAATAGAACTACTTTCTGATAAGGGCTCCTTCTACTTGAGGCCCAAAGCCCATCAAAACAAAGATATCAAAATTGAAAGCACTAATTTTTAATTTTGACAAAATCTAACGAGCGTCCCTAGAGCGTTAGATAAGATAACTAAAAGTGGAAAAATTAAATGAATATAAACACTTATTACATCGATTAAAGTGTGATTTTGACCTGCATTCCAAAATACATACCATTTTAGGAAATGTATTTTGTTTTTATCCAATGCCCCGTAGCGTCTGTTAGCAATATTGTTTAATTTGTAGCACAATCAAATGATGGAAAAAAATCCTTGGAAGTAATCACCAATCAAGATAACTGAAATGCTATTCGAAGTCGCAAATAACTTAAAATGAAGTCGCATTTTTATGTGAACCAATTAATTTGCCCTTCCTCTTCTCCCCCTCCCTAGCCACTTAACACCACCCTTACACCTCATCCAACACCAGCAGCAAGCCAACAGCCAGGCCAACTACCAACCACCACCAGGCTACCATAGCACTATCAGGCCAAACTACCACCAAAATCTTTCACAAGTGTTTTTCACCACCAGGCGCCCAAAGTAGGCGAGTCTACGTACCATGGTTGGGGCGTTTGGGTTAGGCTCCGTCACCGTGGGTCTGGATGGTCGATGGTTGCGATGTGGTGGAATGGTGGCGGGTATTTTTTGAGACACGAGTATTAACGAAAATTTGCTCGCACCGAATAGCATTTTCCTCAAAACAAAAGTGTTGCTAACTAACAACTAATGGAGTGGATAATATATCTATATTATTATTTAAATACAAGTAGAATTTTTGTTATTCATCACATGTCACRTCGTATTTCTTCCAATATGGAGTCACATATGATCCTGTAATCGAGCCTTCTTCATCCAAAAATAGGCTAGATACATATTTACAAAGGACCGAGCCGTAACATACAATTTTGTCGGTAGTATATTTACTAGTATTCTACCGTCGCATCATAATGTTGTTTACTCTCGCACTTTAACTAATTACCCATTACATCGCCTATTGCCCGGATCAAAAGCTAGTAACGATCCAAAAAGAAAAGGATGTGTGGGAAAAAAAAAGTATTATTACTTATAAACTAATTTATTTCAATGTTGACACCCTCATTTCGTAGATAAATAATGTACAAGTTCACATAAATAAAAATAATTTGATGAAAATAAACTTTAATTGTTACGATTATTCACTGTTTTTTTTAAAGAGCCACAATTACAGGGTTGAAAATCGATCGCATGATTCCCTAAAATCGGAAGAGATGTTATAACCAATTAGCCATCTCTCATTTTCCGTATGTTTTATTAGTTGTGTCGATGTACTCTTGTTGCTGTGGGTGTGTGAATTTTCGTGTGTGGAGGAATTGGATAGTTGTGACCAGTGGGTTGTAGTTTGGGTCGTCAGAGTAAGGGAGGTTTGTGGCGGAACATGGCACAGAAAATTAGGGTAGGTTAAGGCGGTGGGTCTACGTGTAGAGGGTTGAGGTTGAGTAATATGAGTTAGGACATTAATATATTATTGAAGAATTTTGGTATTGTAGACTGCCATTCAAGAACATGAGGGTTAGGATCAACTAATCAGCTAATCAATATAACGTTGATTAGGAATGTTGAGATGGACATGTGTTGGTTGGGAAGTGAGCTGAGCAATCGGCCACGATCATGGCCACATCAGAAGGTTTTCCAATAACGGTATTAGTCAGATTTTCGTAATTAATATGATATTTAATATTTGCTGAGTTGTAGAAAAAAAAATTAATGAACGATTAATTAACGATATCTTGTGTGTGAAATTAGTTGATATTGATTCGTAACTAGAATAGGCTAAAGGGGGTTTGAAAGGCTTCATGGCACTCAATCATTCTTTGCCTCTCAGGTTTGTTTCTAATGTCGTTACTTCTGAATTGATGTAATCCGTATAGTGTTAGTTGCGCTTAGGATTTGCCTGCATTGCAACAGTACTTTGGAAGCATATACCACATGTTTGAAGGGATAAAAGTTACGGAGTAAACTGAGTATCCAATCTATATCAACGTGAGCTCAATACTTACGAGTCGGAGTGAGAGATGTCAACATATTTGATGTTGTCTTGAATTTAATATTCGAAGTGTAGATATACGGTCTGATGATTTCTAGCCATCTAAATAAAAATAAATTTAGGGAAATTTTAAGCTAACACATGTGGTATAGCGTTTTTAAGTTGTTATAGCTTTTGAGACTTTCTGACTATATCTCTGAACTACAATATTAATTCAACGTTGTACTAACGTCAACGTCTTATGAGTTAATTTTAGTTAATTTAGAAAAAATAAAATTTTAAAAAATACAAAGAAGTTATTCCTTAAAACAAACCCACAACACCACAATGTACAACAACCAATTTAAGCTTAACTAAGGTTCTTGTTTTTTAACTAACGGGGGGCCTATAGTTGATGCAATGAGCACAAACAAATGGATAAGGGTAGTTCCATGAGAGGTATAAGCATTGGAGAAAGTTATCAAAAGCATTATTGTATTGCGATTTAGAAATGATTATCGTTGTATAAAATTAGAATTCCATAATTTACTCTATGACACATGTACTCTCTCCGTATCGGCAGATAATTGCAGACACTTGAATATTTTATCTCTCATAAATAATAGCAAGTGTTGCATTATTTGCGATACGGAGAAAGTATGATGTAGGAAAGGTCGATTAAAATAAGTAAAATGCTCCAATTTTTTTTTTTGGTTTTGGGTGCTAAAATTGTGTGTTCCGATTTTAGTCGATTAAATCGAATAAAATGCTCCGTAATAAATGGCGTGATTGATTTTTTAATTTGTTTGTAATTTTTTTTTTACGGTAGGGACAAATGAGTAGAGAGATTGGCGGGAAGACGAAAGTAGTGAAAGGATGAATTAGCCTAGCAGACTAGTCATTAGAAGCAGAGACTTAATGCACAGGTCAGATCACGCTGCGAATCTCATACCTCACTTTTGACTGTTTTTTATAAACTATTTATTTCCTTTTATTTTTCGTTAAAGGGAACAGCCAATTTCCAGTGGGTCCCACGTGTGTCCCCTATGTGTCAGAATCTCTGAAAAGAGCGCGTGTGTTAGTCAGAGCAATTATTGTAACTACGCATACACAGTTGTGTATTATTGCACTCCGTATTTTGTATATATCGGAGTAGCATTCTTCTCTACTTGAAACGTCTACCCGTTGGATAATTTACCCGTTATTAATAGAAGTGACAAACAAAATATATGAAGTTATGTTTGAAATTTTAACACTAATCGTAATATGAGATGAGAGAATCTTTCAAATTTATATATAAATCAAAATATAGTTATGTGAGGTTTTGTTTGATTATTCCCCACTAGTGGTACGACAAAATATAATTTTAGTAATTATTGCTAAGTATGATCAAAGACATAATTAAAATAAATTTTACATTGGTAAAACATTTAGGAAAGAAAGAGGTACGCGGTATCAAGTTTTTAAAAGTTGTCTCAGTTTCACTATCATTACCTTCCATCACTCTCAATTGATGACCCATAATTTAAGTGGTGGGCAAAACAAATTTTTCCATATTTGGATAGACATTACTATATCTGTGTTTTTTTGTGTGTTTATAATGTTACAACGACATAGATGAAAATCAATTCCAAATCTCCTCACTCTTACATGACTAGTTGACTACATCTATGTGGTTAATAGTTTGCTCTAGAGGTGATTAAATGGATGGGGTGGGCTGGGATTGTGTATAAAAAGCCTTACTGAAACTCGCCCAAAAAGAACAGGATGTTTCAACCGGGTCGAACTTTTGAACTAAAGGTGAATGTTTGTAGTTGTCAAAAACCCTCACTTTTTTCGATCAGACTAATGTTGATCACCTCTGATTTATTCGATTAGTGCTTTAATAGAACAAATAAAAATATTCCTTCATAATTACAATTCGTATTTGTATTGAGATCTACAAATTGTATCAGAATGACATGGCGTAACATGATTCGCGGTGCTTAGTGGAGTTTATTCGGTGTATTTTGGAGCACCTTTGACTCTCCTAGTCCAACACTCATAACTCATAAGCTCTATTTTGGAGCACCTTCGTGCTTCCTTCCTTTGATTTTTTTTGTTTATTGTTGCACGATTGATACAATTATAATACCAAGTACGGAGTACAAGTATCTATTTGTAAATATACTTTGTCCCATTAATAAAAAACTTTGATAAATTTAGAAACAAAGTTGCACACTTGCACCTAGTCCAATAGTTGATCTAAGATTGCAATACTANAAAGAGGTACACATATCAAGTTTTTAAAAGTTGTCTCAGTCTCACTATCATTACCTTCTATCACTCTCAATTGATGACCCATAATTTAAGTGGTGGGCAAAACAAATTTTTTTTGATATTTGGATAGACATTACTACATCTGTTTTTTTTTTTTTTTTTTGTGTTTATAATGTTACAAGGACATGGATGAAAATCAATTCCAAATCTCCTCACTCTTACATGACTAGTTGACTACATCTATCAGATCTATGTGGTTAATAGTTTGCTCTAGAGGTGATTAAATGGATGGGGCGGGCTGTGATTGTGTATAAAAAGCCTTACCGAAACTCGCCCAAAAAGAACGGACTGTTTCGACCGGGTCGAGCTTTTGAACAAAAAGTGAATGTTTTTTGTTGTCAAAAACCCTCACTTTTTTCGATCGGACTAATGTTGATCACCTCTGATTTATTCGATTAGTGTTTTAATAGAACAAATAAAATATTCCTTTATAATTACGATTAGTATTTGTATTGAGATCTACAAATTGTATCAGAATGACATGGCGTAACATGATTCGCGGTGCTTAGTGGAGTTTATTCGGTGTATTTTGGAGCTCCTTTGACTCTCCTAGTCCAACACTCATAACTCATAAGCACTACTTCAACTGATTAACTACTACCTTCGTGCTTCCTTCCTTTGATTTTTTTTGTTTATTGTTGCACGATTGATACAATTATAATACCAAGTACGGAGTACAAGTATCTATTTGTAAATATACTTTGTCCCATTAATAAAAAAAACTTTGATAAATTTAGAAACAAAGTTGCACACTTGCACCTAGTCCAATAGTTGATCTAAGATTGCAATACTAGTATACTACCCTCGTTTTGTAATGTTTTGTGTATTCAAACTATTGGTCGATATGAAGAATATAAGGAGAATTTGACTCAAAACACCCGCTTTAAAATCTTACACATCGAGTCTATTTTCTAACTTATTTGCACTTATATGAGCTTATTAAAAAGCGGAGTAGTACAAAGTATAATACGAGCAGCGAGTTTTTTTATTTGAATTTATTTAAACTTATACTGATAATTCAAAAGGTATTGAAAATAAGTTGAGAAGAACATGACCATCTTASGATGATTTTGTAAGAACGTATAGATTACAAAGTGACACACGATGTTTGAGAAGTAATTATAAGATTCTCGTAACAATTGTATTAAGGACTCTTAACTTCATACTCCCCCCTTCTCAAATTACTTGCTACATTTTTCTTAAATGGATATCTCAATTTATTTGTTATATTTCTTTTTTAAGTTTGAGGTTCCTATACAACTTTACTAGGGATGTAAAGGGTGGGGCGGGTCAAATGAGAGACCCGTCCCATAGATCTCGGTTTGGTGGGTGATGGAGCGGGGATGAGAATTAAAATTGTATCCAACATGGGGATGTAATCGACGAATTATTTTAGGATAAGGCTTTGTTGTTGATGGTGTGGTGCTCAATTAAGATCAAATAAACATAATCATTACAGAAGATCTTAAATCTCAACACTAAATTCTAAATCATCATTTTTTTTGTAATATATCATTTTGAACAGCAAATTAGCAAGACTACCAATAAAACCCCATTTTAAACATTTTAGATCTATCATATGACAATAGTAATTACTTATACTTATTATAAATCTTCAAACTAGGATAAAATTATATTATTTTAAATCCTTCAAAACTAGGATAAGATTATAAACAAGAGTATGTAAATTCATTAAAAAAAACAATACTAACACAAAAAATAAAAAATAAAAAAAAAAGAGAAAATTTCTACTTTGAAAGAATCATGTAAGAAGTTCTGCTCTTGAGTCACAAACCTCGCTTTGATGGCTTGAACAAAACAACAAACAAAAAATAATCAATAATCAAACAGAGCAAAAAAAATCAAAATCAAAAATCATGAAAATTAGATGAAAAAAAAATTACCTTCTTTGCCATCTCAAAGAACTGGTGAGATTATTAGGAGCTAAAAACCCGATTCGACGAGGTTTCGGCAAACAACAACGGCCTTTACGATCGCGAATACGAACTGCAGATGGGCCCTCAATTCTTCACAACCCACCAAGGGTGTTTCTGTTGAACTCCCAACGATTCAATTTTTTTTTTTCTTCCAATTTTTTTCAAGAGAAAAATTAAGAAACACCTAAAAATAAAACAGAGAAATTCAAGCAATTAATCTCACAGATCTTCAATCAAAGTTCATAGATCATAAGTTCTTTTAAGATATACAGCAATTTCATGATTGAAAGTTTAATTGCGAGAAATTATAGCGTAGATTACAGAGAAATCATTTGGAAATTTTTGGGAAAATTTTAATTATGCGGGGAATTGAGATTTAATGAAGATTTATCTTTTTGAAGATCTCAGTAAAAATATGGTGAATCATGACTAATTAGAAAAAGAAAACTCTGAGCTTAATATGGCAAGCTATTATGAGAATCACAGAAAAATCAAGCTAAAATTTTGAAGAAATTAATATGAACAAAATCAAATTTAAAGATAAAAATAAGTGATTGTGATACAAAAGTTGATTTTTTTTGTAAGATCTAAGCTAAAAAAGAGGGGAACCAAGCTAAGTTAAGCTCCCAAATAAATCAAATTGAACATGAAATTAACAATAAAGGTTTTTTTTTATGAAGAAAAGGATATGATTGGGGAAAAATAAAGCTTAAAAATTGAAAATTAAAGACAAAAAATAAATTATGAGAATTAAAAAGAGAGAGAATGATACCTGGAAAAAAAGTAAATGAATGGAAGATGAATTGTATGGAATGGTTGAAGATCGGGCGAAAGAGAGAATGAGGAGGAATTGGGTATTTTATAGGAGATTGGTAGAAATGAGGTGACCTACTTGAGAGGGTTAAACGGTCGTTTGGTGTGAATTGTGGTGCTACGACGCCGTTTATAATGTCGGGAGTAGGGGGGTGCGACTTTGGTTTGTTGCCAATTGTTTGTCACGTTTTTTTTTGTGTGGTTGACATGATTTGCAAATTGTTGTTACTACGTCTTGCTAATGCTAAGTTTCTATCCAAATCCAAGTGTGCTCCAACAATGAACAAGTATATTATCCAAAATCAAGGATTGTGGTTCTTAATTTAGAAATGGGAGGAGGGATTTAGAAAGTCGATAAATCTTTGGATGTACACACGCTTTTAAATTGTGTGCAAGTATTTGGTGTTTTTAGAATTACGCGGATTTTTTTAAGTTTGTAAATATTTGTTGCATAGATTATTCATCGATTATTGATTACTATGTCGATCTTTTATAATTTAAAACTTATGTGATTTTATGAAACGACATGCTCCTAGATGTACTATTGTGATTTCATTATCATCAATACCGCGCACTAAATAATGTGTGGATGAGGTAGACCGTAGTTTTTTTTTTTAATCTTAGGTTCTTTTAAGTTTGAAAATATACATTGCCTAGATTATTGTCGTTATTGACTACTGTGTATTTCTTAGTAAAGAGTAAAATGTTAAAATGGTTAATTTAAAATTTTAAATTTATGAGATTCAATGAATACACTACTATCATGATTTCATTATCATCAAACATATCACCCACACTACATATAGTGAATGTATATGACAACTCTTGAGGATAAGTTGAAGGATAATTTGACAAAACTTAGGTATTTTTTCTAATTAAAGAGGAAAATCGGTTATTTATTTGTGTAGTTTTTTTTTAAACTTAGGTATAAGGTGTGAAATAGTCAGTCAGAAAGTCTATTTCATTTCGAAATTTTGCTTTTAGTTTAAATTTCAAAAAAAAAAGAATCTCTTAGTAATGCGAAGTATTGTTTTGTTTTTTATGTTTTTCACAAGCAAAATTAATTTAAGTCTTGTATTTTATAGTAAACTATTATTATTATTTAAAATTTTCTAGCCTTTTCTTTAAACAATATATTGTTTTATGAAAAATTGTATAAAAATTCCATAAACAAGGGAATGTATTTTTTTTATATATGAGGGAATTAATGTACATGTTTTTGTGTGTGGAATAATGTTGGTATACTACAGAGCATACTTGGCAAAAACAAACCCGACCAAATTCGACCGAAAACGACCGGAAAATTGGGTATGAACAAGAAAGATTTGAGCGAAACCCCCTTTTTTGCCGAACCCGTGTAACACCCGCTTTTGAATGTTGACCGACTGTTACCGACCTGACGAATCGATTTGACCGATTTATCTAGTATAATTATCATAAATGTATTTAATTATGTACAAATCACAAATATTAGTCAAAGTAATAATAAATGTAAATATTGCAAAGTTCACTTATTGCAGTAAAAAGGAAGCAAATGGATAATTTCGATAAAAAAATTACAAGTGAGTATAATCAAATTATGCATTTTTACCTTTTGAAGTCCTAATACTTAAACATCTTTTGCAAATAATAAATTTTATTAGATTCAGACAAATATATAGTTTCATGAAAAACTTACTTAGTTTAGTCACATTATACATTTTAAAGTCTAAAAACCTTAATATTGATCTAATTTTTGGGAAACATGGAAAAAAAAAAATGCGTTAAAAAAACTTGACGGACGACCTGTTACGAAACATTGGGTCATGAACAAAGAATTTCGACTCGTTTCTGGAAAATGATTGAAACCGAAATTGACCGGAATCGATTTGCCAGGTATACTCAGATATTACGTTAAACAATTAATAATTAAGTCCTCGCCATAGGGGAGGTATACAAACTATTTAGGGATGTACTTGGCTATCTATTCTTTTGACAATTGTGTGTTGAGAAGATGCGAAATAAATGTTTTGACATTTACTAGCCAATGTGAAATAAGATTCACAATAATATAAAATGGTAAGTAAAAAATGAATCGATTCACACAAGTCTGTTTGTTTTTGAAGAAAAACATTTTTAATCAATTGTCAATAAAAAATGTTTTTTGTGAATACATTTTTGTAGGTTTATAAAAATTTATTGTTTTTCATTGTTTATATAAAAAATTGATTTTATAAATCATCGGATTTTCATGTTGTTTTTGAAATAACGTTAAGAGAAGATTGGAAATGAATTTCTTGTTTTTGAAAGGAAAATGTTTTCTTTGATGATGTAAAAATTTCCACACAAATTTTCTTCTTTTGATTGACTAAACAAACAAGAGAAAATGGAAAAAATGGTTTTCTCCGAAAAACATTTTCCTACAAAAAATTTTGGCCTACATTGGTTTGGACTCTAAGAGTGTGAAAAAAAAGTCCTAAAATAGAGCTCAAGCTAGTGAGTCTTTTGCCTTCAAGAATGAGAAAAAAATTAAGCTTATCTGGTGAAAATAAAAAGAGTATGAAAATGATCATGGTTCTATTTAAAAAAAAAATGATAAAGATAGCCTTAAGGCTACGAAAAGAGTCAACAGTTGTAATAATTGATAAATTAATCGATTTATTACATCGATTTACGTGCGTGATTGTTGTCTTTAATTTCGAATTATTTCTATTTGAGATGTACTCATATGTCTTGTACATAGCCTTGGTTATGTATAACATGGTTATTAAAATCCACATAGCCTTGGTTATAGTTAAACCATGGTTATTAAAATCCGATTCGATCCAACGATTATCACGATTTACGATCAAATTAAGTTTTTTGATTTGATCCATGGTAGAATATTAACCCATTATCCTATTTTTGATTTAATACAAGCTTAGTAAATTATTTGAATCTTAATACGATCCTACGATTCAAAAACATGATGCTTAAGCTTTATTAATAAAATTATAAATTTGAAATCTTTTTCATAGTTTATCATTTAATAATTTTAAATTGATCATAATTATAATCTTATTCATAAGACTTTCTTTAACGCTATATTTGATTTTTCACTACTTGTAAATTGAAAATACTCTTATCTTTTGTCTTATGCAAAAAAAAAAAATAAAAATATTTTAGTTATATGTTTATTAAAATGACCATTTGATTATTATATCTTAGCATGTTATTGTTTTTTTGGTTATTTAGTAGAATCTTACGATTCTACGATCCAATTTTTTATCGATCCGATCCTAGCAATCTGGTTCGTTCACAAAAAAGAAAAAACAAAAAAAAAAAAAAAAAAAACAAAAAAAAAAAAAAAAAAAAAAAAAAAAATAAAAAAAAAACAATAAACAAAGAAAAAAAAAAAAACAGATAAAAAAAAAAAAAAAAAAAAAAACAAAAAGAAAAAAAACAAAACCAAAACACAAAAAAAAAAAGAAAAAAAAAAAAAAAAAAAATCAAAACAAACAAAAATGAATAAAAAAATCAAGCAAAAAATAAAAAAAACAAAATTCAGTAAAACACAAAAAAAAGAAAAAAATCAATTCAAAAAACAAACAAAAAAAAAAAAAAAAACAAATAAAAGAACAAGAACAAAAAAAAAAAATAAAAAAACAACAAAAAACACTAAAAAAACACAATAAAACATCAAAAAAAACAAAAAATAGAAAAAACAAAGAACAAACATAAACAACAAAAAACAAAAAAAAGAAAAAAAGAAAACAAAAAATAATAAAAAAAACTCAACAACAAAAAAAAAAACAAACAATACACAAAAAAAAAAATCAAAAAATAAGAAATAAACACAAAAAAAACAAACAGAAAATAAACAATAAATTAAAAATACAAAAAAAAACAAAAAGCTAACAAAAAAAAAAAAAACAAAAAAAAAAAAAACAAAAAAAAAAAAAAGAATACAAAAACATAACAAAACCAAAAATAAGAAAAAAAATAACAAACAAAAAACAAAAAAAAAGGGAAAAAAAAAAAAAAAAAAAGAAAAATAAAAAAATCAAACAAAAAAAAAAAAACAAAAAAAATAAAAACAAAATAGAAACCATATCAACAAAAACAAAACAAAAAAAAAAAAAGAAAAAATAAAAAAAAAAATAAAAAAAAAATAAAAAAAAAAAACAAAAAATAAAGAAAACAAAAAAAAAAAAAAACAAAAAAAAAATCAAATATGAAAAAAACAAAACAATAAACAAAAAAAAAAATCAAAAACAAAACAAATAAAAAAAAAAAAAATATCAAAGGCAAAAATAAACAAAACAAAAAAGAATATAAAAAATAAAAAAAAAAAATAATATAAGGAAAAAAACAATCAAAATTAAACAAAAAAAAACAAAAAAACAACACAAAAAAAAAATAAAAAAATTAAAAAATAGAAAAAAAAAAAAAAAAACACAAAATCAACAAAAACAATACAAAAACAAAAACAAAAAAAAAAAACAAACAAAAATACAAAAAAGAAAAAACAAAAAACCAATAAAAAAAAATGAAAAAAAGTAAAAAAAAAAAACAAAAAAAAACAAAAATAAAAAAAAAAAAAATCAAAACAAAAAACAAAAAAAAAAAAAAAAAAATAAAAATGATAAAAAAAAAACAAAATTCAAAGACAACAAAAAAACAACAAAAAAAACAAAAGAAAAAAAATCACAAAAAAAAAAAAAACAAAAACAAACATAAAACAAAAACAAAAAACATAAAAAAAACGATAAAAAAAAAAAAAAAAAAAAAAAAAAAAAAAATAAGAACATTCAAACAAAAAAAAGTCAATTAAAAAAACAAACAATAACACATAAAACAAAAACAGGCAAAAAAAACAAAAACAAAACACACACAAAAAATCAAAAATAGAAAAATCACAAAACAAAAGAAACAAAAAAATCAAACAGAACAAAATAAAACAAGTAAATAAAAGAAAATAAAAAAAAAAACAAAACAAAAAAAAAAACAAAAATAAAAAAAAAAGTAAGAAAAAAGCAAAAACACACACACAAACAAAAAACAAAAACAAAAAAAGATAAAAAAAAAAAAAAAAACAAAAATAAAACAAACAAAAACAAAACCCTCGCACCAGAAAAAAAAAAAAAAAACAATAAACACAAAAACAAAGAAAAAAAAAAAAAAAAAAAATAAAATAAAAAAAAAAATTCAAAAACATCAAAATCACAAAAAAAAAATCACACAAAAAAAAAAAAAATCAACAAAACAAAAAAAAAAAAAAAAAAAAAAAACACAAAAACAAACAAAAAAAAAAAAAAAAAAAAAAAAAAACAACAGACAAATTCAAAAATTTAAAAAAAAAAGTAAATACAAAAAAAAAAACAAACAACCCAACAACAAAAAAAAGTCAAAACACGAAAAAAAAAAACAAAAACGTTCAAATAACAAAGATAAATCACAAATCAAAACAAGAAACAAAAAAAAATAAACAAAAAAAATAAATAAAAGAAATAAAAAAGCAAACATCAAACACAAAAAAAAAATAAAAAAAAACCACAAAAACAACAAAAAAAAAAAACACAAACAAAAGAAAAAAAAAAGAGAAATAAACAAAAAAAAAAAAAAAAAATCAAAAAAAAGATCAAACATAAGAAAAATAAAAACAAAAAGAAAACAAAACAAAAAGAAAAACAAAAAAAAAATACAAAAAAAAATACACAAATCACAAGCAAACATTAAAAAAAAAAAGAGAAAAAAATATCAAAAATAAACACACAAATAAAAATTCAAAAAAAAAGAATAAAGTAAGGAAAGCTAAGACAAAAAAAAAAAAAAAAAGTTCAAATAAAAAGTCAAAAAAAAAAAAAACACTCAAAAGAAATCAGAAAAACAAAAAAAAAACAAAGAAAAAATATAAAATCATCAAAAAATAAAAAGCAAAAAAGAACACCGACAATAAAAAAAAAAAAACAACCACAAAAAAAAAAAAAAAAAAGCAAAACACAATAAATCAATCAAAAAAAAGAACATTCAAATATAATAACAAAACAAAAAAAAAAACAAACACAAAAAAAAAAAAAAATAAAAAACAAAAAAAATAAACAAGAAAGAACAAAAAAAAGAAAACAAAAAACAAAACAAAAAAAAAAAAAAAAAAAATTAAAAAAAACAAAAATTCATCAAATAAAAAAACAATAAAATAAATAAAAAGATAACAAAAAACAAAAAAAAAAATCAAAATTAAACAAAAAAACCAAGACAAAAAAAAAAAAACAAACAAAAAAAAACAGAAAAAAAAAAAACAAACAAGAAAAAAAAAAAAATAAAAAAATAAACAAACCAGAAAAAAAAACAAAAAACAAAAAAAAAGATAAAAAAAAAAAACAAAAATAAAAAAAACAAAAACAACAACAAAAATTCAAAAAAAAAGAAAAAACAAACAGAGAAAAAAAATAAAAAAATAAAGAAAGTAAAAAAAAAATAAAAAACAAAAAGACAAAACAAAAGCAAATCAAAAAACAAAAAAAAAAAAACACAAAGAACAAAAAAAAAAAAAAAATAAAAAAAAATAAAAAAAAAAACAAAAAATGAAAAAATAAAACAAACCAAAAAAAAAAAAACAATCAAAAAAAAAAAAAAAAAAAATTAAAAAAACAAAAAATAAAAAAAAAAAAACAAAAAAAAAACAACAAAAGAAAAAACATAAGAAAAAAAAAAAATTCAAAAAAATAACAAAAAAAAAAATCAAAAAAAACAAGAAACACAAAAACAACAACAAAAAAGAAACAAATCAAAAAAAAAAAAAAACAAAATAATAAACAAAAGGCAAACAACAAAAGGAAATAAAAAAATAGAAAATAATCAAAAAAAAAAAACAAAACAAAACAAAACAAATAAAAAAAAAAAAAACAAAAAAAAAAAAACAAATCCAAACAAAAAAAAAACAAAAAAAAAATAAATAACAATATCAAAGAAAACAAGAAAAGAATAATTAAAAGTCAAACAAAAAGTTCAAAAAAAAAAAAATAATCAAAAAAAAAAAAAACAAAATAACAAAGAACAAAAAAAACAAAAAAAAACAACAAAAAAAGAAAAAAAAAAAATAAACAAAAAAAAACAACAAACAAACAAAAAAAGAATCAATAAAAAACAAATCAAAAAAAATGAAACAAAAACAAAAAAAAAAAAAAAGAATAAAACAGAAAAAAAGAAAAAAAAAACAATAAAAAATACATAAATAATACAAACATAAGCAGAAAAAAAAAAAAAAAAAAAAATTAAAAAAAAAAACAACAAAAACAAAAATAAAAACAAAAAGACAAAAAAACAATTCAAACAACATAAAAAAAAAAAAAAATCAAAGAATCAACAAAAACCAAAAAATAACAAAACAAAAAAAATAAAACATTCAAAAAGACAACAAACACAAAAAAACATAATTAAAACAAAAAAAAAAAAAATCAAAACAAACAAAGCACATCAAAAATCAAAAAACAGAATCATCAAAAAGTCAATAAAAAAAAAAATCAAAAAAAAAAAACCATAACAAAAAAAAAACACAAAACAGCAAACACAATAACAAACAAAAAAACAAACAAAAAACATTAATGAATCAAAAACAAAAAAAAAAAACAAAAAATCACAAAAAATCAACAAAGATAAATAAAACAAAAAAAAGAAAAAAAGCAAAAACAAAAAAAAAAAAAAACAAGAGAAAAAAAGAATAAATCTAAAAAAAAAAAAATAACAAAAAAAGAGAAAAAAAAAAATAAAAAAAAAAAAAAGTTCAAGAAAAAAAAAACCAATACATCAAAAAAAAAAAAAACAAAACTGGTTCGTATCAAAAAAAACAAAGAACAACCACAGAAAAAAATAAAATAAAAAAAAAAATACAAAAAAAAAAAAAACAACAAAAAAAAAATACATAA
>SNQN01001185.1:31158-49568 GCA_008642245.1 Bassia scoparia | reverse complement strand
CAATTCACACAACATTGGTATTTTGAGCATTAATCTTGTCGTTCTTTGTTATTTTTATGAAACTATATAGGGTCATGGTTTGTCAAATTTGGTAATGCGAGCAAGAACTACCAATAATTTAAAGCTAAGTCGGCTGCTATTTGCAAGATACATGCTTTGCATGTCTTAAAGATTAAGCATACTTTTTTAATCACTTCTGTTGGTGGAAAGGCATTCTTAACTTTCAAACAATTCTGAATGAATAATACTTTATCCCTTTTCAAAATTCCGGCATTACGATTTTATATTGGAATTATGCTAGGTTAAACAAGGAAGAGGAGCAACTTATATAAAAACTCATTGGTGCAGATTTTGAGGCTGCATTGTTAGTTGTCTTGACTTCGCAACGTAAGGAGCGTCGAGCTCTGTTCCCGCGAACGCATTGTCTGTCTCCAATTGAGCGTTTTGACAATACAAAGACGTGCATGTTGAGCCTGCAACACGAAGGAACGCAGTCTGAAACGAGTAAATGTTTTGTGAGCTGGTGTTGCATATCTGATTATATCCGATGCCACACGTTTTCTCCGTTGTTTTCAGGAAAGCTCTCGCTGCCTGAGTTGAGCATGCACAGGGACGATCAATGGTGACTAATCAATATCATCTTGATACATACGAGCTGAGCATCTAGAGCAGAATCCACAAGTTCGGGGAGTAAGAAGTACAGCCTACTTCTGCAATTGGAAGGCTAAAGCATTTTGCCTGTGAGTACGAGAATCTAACACAATGAATATTCAACAGCAACTTGGCTTTGGTGTAATAAGGTGAATGTTACAACTGCATTTAGGAGAATACGATGCACCGGGGGGGGATTGTTCTTGATCCTCTGCTGCTGCAGACATTCAAAACCCACGTATGTCTATCAGCCTATGAAGTAGTTTGAGCTCATGCCATCACCAAGGACTGAGAAAACCAACTCCAGATTCCGGAATTACAGGTCTTAAGATAGGAGATAACCATTTATTTTCGGACTACTAAGAAGTTTTGTTTAAAGGTTAAGAGTATCGCTTAACAACAGCAATTTGACAATTTCAATCAGTATTTACACATTAATCAGTTAACCTTATACAGAATACCCAGTGACAATCATAACACTAAAAGGAAAAGAAAAAGACGCATACCAAATAAAATCTAAAAAAAAAACCAACTAAATAAGTCCGAAAAACCAACTGCCTCAATTATGTTATCCTAAAAACATATGAAATAATACTACAAATAGATAATCTCTAAAAAACTAACACAAAAACAATAAGAAGAAATATAACATTCAAAATCTGTAAACATAAGAAAACCTCTAAATAATGCGTTAACATCAAACATAACAAACTAAGACTAAAACAAAAGTATGAGATCACAAAATCTACCCTTAAACTGTACCACAACAATTCCTACAGAAGAGAATTTATCACATCTGCCTACCAAAAAACGAAAAAGAAAGGCGAACAAAACAACGATACACGCACAGTATAACTCATGCACAAAACCCGTTGACTCAAGCCCATAGTAAGGATCTTAAGATGCTATTAATACATATGCGCTTACTCAGATACAACACATGAAAACGACAAAAACTACGACCGGACCAACAATAAACAACAACACCGAATAGTAACCAACCAAAAACTCACCTATTGCGTCTTTCGCAAATCACACTAGCAACACATTATCAACGATATTGAAACAGCTCACTCCCATCACCGCACCCTTCGACCCATCGTCACTCGACACAACACACACACTCCACCTACAACCAATTCATTCACTTTCTCCCTCCCAGCCGCGAGCTTCCTCAACTAAATCACAAACAACTCCACTCACACACCACCCCACACATATCACCCACTACTTCCACCTTACATCGCACTATACTAAAAATAACACACACAAACTTACTCCTGCAATCTATCGCCTCACCCCAACTATTCAAACTTACACATTAAGCACTATATATACCTAACATCTGAGTTCAAGTCCTTAATCATGCTGCAACACCCATCAAGACCATACATAACTCACGAACATATGCACAAACATCTAACAACACACTATCTCCTCGAACCCTATCTATGAAACTACACTATTTGACCACTGCCAAATCTATGTAAAAATTACCACAAAGCACAAAATACATACTCATAAATTTAGCACCATAGACAAATACAAAAAATAATAAACACAACCTACAACTCTGAAACAAGACAATAGAACTTCACAAATGCAAAACCCAATGAACCTCGAGCCCACATGAAGAATGATTCCACAAAACAATGTAGTATCTCGCAAGTAAACAATCAGTAACGCAGAACAAAAAAAAAAACTTTACACACTTAGTAAAGGCCACACCAAGCAGTGATGTCCACCCGCCACCTGCCACCAAAAATATGGCAAGACGAACCACAACGAATACTCAGAATCCAAAACAAAGAATTCACTTATGAAACAAAATAAAAATAAGAGCACCAATTAAATCCATATCTATCAACATAAAAAGAGCTGCCACCCAAATCCATAACATAGTCATTGAGTCAGTCCCTTTCAGCTATTGCCTCAGATAAAAGAAATGCATTCACAAAAACCCCACTAACTATAGCAATCTGAGTACCAGCAACATCAATCTGCAAGAGTACAAATGTGCAAGCACAAAGCTGCACCAATCTACCATTAAATAAAAAACCTAAATACAAGTATCCATAAGTAGAAAGATCTGGCACTCGAGATCATACAAAACAATAATATGAAAAAAGACAAACCAACAAATAAACCAAAAACAACACATTTGAAACCCATCGAACCTAATAGTAATAACTTAACACAAATTGATACAGCATAGTATCCAATAGCACAAACTTATACGACAAACACCATCACAGAGCAATGACACTCCTAGAAACACCAAGTATGGGTACTCAAA
Source organism: Bassia scoparia (assembly GCA_008642245.1). Classification (NCBI taxonomy): domain Eukaryota; kingdom Viridiplantae; phylum Streptophyta; class Magnoliopsida; order Caryophyllales; family Amaranthaceae; genus Bassia; species Bassia scoparia. The sequence continues at coordinate 46,621 of SNQN01001185.1, read as the reverse complement.
AAAGACACGAAGGTCACCCACCTATAGACACCTTGCAGGTGCACAGCCTAGCGAAGCAGAGGAAGCACACAACTTCTAGAAAAACATTGCTTCTGCTGCTCAAAAGGGCCATATGGATTCTCATTATCAAGAGGTCTATCAATGGTTACATGTCAAAAATGATGAATTATTATGTGGGCCAACCCAAACAATGAGTGCATCAAACCTCATCCTAACGCTCAATGAATGCATACAGTAGTGTCTCCAGAGAACATTTTAGCACTCCTTTCAATGATCACAAATTCTATGCATACACCTTATTACTAGTAGAAAGTTAAAAGTGCTAACCATACGTGCAACTCCAAGTATTAGAACAAATCCAATCAATTAAATTTTGTATGTCTTGTTCATTTGAAAGAGTTCAGAATGAATATCTGGACACAGGTTCGAATGAAAACAAGAGAGTTAAGTTGAACAAGCCACAAAACAATAAATCGTAGAATAAAAGAAGCATCACTAAGCGTTCCGATTGTTATTGAGAAAACAAATTTTCATGAAACGGCACCAAAATCTAATTGAGAAAACATTGACTATAAAAAAAAGTTTCTCCTGAAACCAATAACTGTTTTCTCCTTTAGAGGAAAACTAGAAGGAAATGAAAAATGAACCACAAAACCAAAAAAACACAGAATCAAGTCTACAACGACAACCTGAGGGAACTGAATAAGGAGAGATAACAAAGTAGGGAGAATGTGACATTCCTGTCACTCACAAAAAAATGATTTCCTTTTACAACACAGAACATGACCATTATTCACAAACCTCTTGAGGAAAATATTACATCACCCCTTCAAACAAACACAAGGAAACACTAAAAATCGAGCCAAGGAAGTCATATTTCGGAAATAGTTATATCCTCAACAACAACACAGCAACATCTAAAAAACAAGATAAGGGAAATATAATCACAGAAATGCCCAAAGCTCCACTATATACAAGACCTCCCTAAGAACATCACATCCGCAAAGCATCCTACTATCCTAACAGGCAATTAACAACACTAGAACAGAATCACCCCCCATCTACTCAATCCCAAAAGCGAACAATTTCCTACATACGATGGCTAACGAAAAAATAATAATACGCCTCTAGATATGGCTCGAATGCTCCCATAAACAAAACATGAAACAGCCACATTGATAACACCAACCTCTGATCCTTCCATTATACACAAAGTTCTCTGCGCAATCAAATAGTCACCTATCTATTATACATCATTCAGGAACAAAAGGCAATTTCCTAACTGACTCACTTTACATCTCCCTGCTCACCAAGTCCACCGAGTATTCACATGACCGTCGAGGCTGGCGCACAACACACCTAACTACACTAACAGCTAAATAACATGCTCTCGAGGATTAGCACAAAACAGCAACAAACAACCTAACGCGGAAAACAGAATCAGCACCTCCACCAAAACTTTCACATCTCACTTACAACAATCAGCTTCGTACTACCATTTAAGAAAACTTAAACACAAAAACAAGGCGAAGATCAAAGTAATTGGCAGACCACCGGGTACCTCGAACCACACACATTCATCCACCTTAAATTGCATCTTTATGCCCATCTGAAAACCAGAAAAAACAAAACGCACATCAAGAACTCCAAACAAATAAGCTCAAAATAACCATACAGAAAAAAATCAAAATTCAACATAAGACGAAACAAACCACAAATCTTTGCAGCAATTAACCCAATACAACAATAGAAGTTTTCTAAAGCCGAAATCGAAAGAGTCATCTGCCACAACATTGGTATCCTGAATCGAATGCAATCGCAATGTCAATAATTAAATGCCCACACTTCTTTCTCTATGCACAAAAACCTCAATCTACAAACCCAGTTCGACAATCAAACACTCGCCGGACTGCTACATATATCAATCATATATAAGACCCAAGAATATGATATCCTATCAAGAAGAATGTAGCAAGACGAGTAACCACTCCTCATAAGAACGACATTGTGCTGCGTAATCTTCCCCCTTCATTGCTGATGGAAAATGCTTCGGCTCCAACGTCGCAGTTAATCACTGAGAGTTGTGAAGAAGTGCGAAACTAATTTATCATAGCGAAAAACAAACTAACTGTATTCCTCTAAACAGCAATCCCGTGGAGATATTTATAACACTCCAGCGCCAAAGATAACAGTCACAAATCCAAGATCCCCAACAAACAAACTCTTCGTTGATCTAACCCCGTTTGCTACACATTTGCAAAATTGCAATAAGAACATTATACCCAGCAGTTCTTGTTATGACGATACCTCGCCCATTAACGTGGTTGCTTCCAATCTATACCACACACTATATTTGAGTTTCGAAGCATCTGCTTGCTCTCTTGAATTACAACCAAAACATCCACAAAGATATTAACCTTCAACCGAAAGGTCGCTACCGACTAGACCCCAACATTTCTACGTCTCAACTCTTCCATGAGTTTTCTGTAACATCCACATATCTTTAGGGGCCTATTTCTAACTTATTCTCCATACAGAATACTTAGATAATATAAAAGATATCCACGACACTACCCAATCATTCCTTTAAATTGAGGAAGAATTGCCTATTATATAAATCTCAGTAATTGTATCTCTTTGTCACTGTAATTCAAATACTGAAAGCCATCCTCTACGTTCTCATGAAAATGAAATATAAACTGCAATATATCACACATACATTATTTTCTGAACGAAACAAAAACAAACCCATCATACCTACAAGAACCCAAAAAAATAATAAATCAACATCGAAGTCTTGATTGATTAGCCGTTTAAGCTTCTACCCATATCTATAACAAAATACTTTTAGTCCGTTTTTGCCCAATTCGTTGATAGCTAGTTTGCTGTTAATATACATCCTTAACTTTCTCTAAAACCAGTGGAAATGACGACGATAGGAAGACTTAAACAAAACTGACCAGACACAAAATGCAACACCAGACAGCAATAAAACCGCATAACAACAAACACACAACATAAATATTAAGTAAATTATTCACAAAACATTAAACCATGAATTTAATTACAAAAAGTAGAATCTCAAAAAACGAACAAACTGATTCCGATATATCGCTCATACATATCTATAGAAAACAAAGAACAAACACCAACATATCCAGAATAAGATAACACAACTGCTCTCAAGAACACAAGATACTCTCTAATTGCTCAATGATTGACGACGTCAGTCTCCTCCACAACACTTAAATAAAACCTCATGAAAAAATAGCAGATCCGAAACAAAAAAAACACAAAAAAAATAATGAACCACTATGAATGCAAAACACCACAACCAAAAATAAAGAAGAAAAAAAACCCATCCATCCAAAAATACTAAACAAGAACCAAGAGGAATGTTCAAAACTGAACACTTAATTTAAGCAAAAGAATTGCAATTACCATGAGTTCCTTCAACTAATATCAACAAATTTATTCCATATATCAGAACAATGATATAGAATAAACTAAACATATACCCTTTACCTATATGATTTTCTCATAACGATAATAATACAAAAATGATCGATCCACCAAACACTCAACCATAAAAGAATTCAATCAATCCTGAACAATACTAGATGAACCGGCATTTTAAGACTTGAAGTTCCCAAAAACAACAAAAAAGTCATGAAGTTAGCCAGTAAACCTACACTTTTGAGCTTAAAAATCACAGCAAAAAGCTTAAGCATACTGCCTTTACACAACAATACTCACTATGTGAATACGAGAGTTATAGCATGTGCGTAGTGAGTATATCGCTGAACAAAATAAAATAAGGAAGAATCGATAAGCCAAAAGCGCGACATAGGTGAGGATGAAATAATACAATGCAACAAAAACCCAACTTCGGAATACAATATACTCTAAAAATACCATATGCACTAGTACCTACCATCGTGCGCCCAATATCGAGAGGAATCTAGATCGATCAGAGCCACATAAACATGAAAAAACACACAATTGAAAAACCAAACCAATTGAAAGGCAGTCAGTAACATACTTGCCCTTATGAAATTCCAAACACAACATCATAAGTCACATGTCACAATAAAGTGATACCCTACCATTTCGGACCACACAACGCACCTCGAGCCAGATTACAATCAGTCAACCGAAGGTCTGAAGACCAAGTTCTGATATTTTCCATTATGTACCGCAGCCAAAGCAACAAAACATCCTTTGTCGCGAACCTAAAAATTCTCCTCCACAACATAACAAAAATGACATTACAACCAAAATGTAATCATGTCAAAACCACTTACCTATGTCTCAGAGGAATATAACAACCTTCATTTTTACAGTCTTCACCACTACAAAGTTTCCACAAAACCACAGTAATAGGAGCAATATAAAAACAAAACCAACAGATCTGACCGGCGGGAACGCAATAGAAACAAAACCCAAACTACACAACAACTCAAGATTCCCGAAAAGTAAGCAAATCAACATACCAAATCATCCACCATCCAGTCTTTAGCTTTCCGTGCGTTTATTATGAACCACATAGGCCTACGCCACAACCTCCAACAAAGTCCAATGCAAGGACCTATAATCAACCACCACTGATCCAAGATAAACCAATAGCCTTGACCATAGCTTTAGCCACAAACGCGCGTCGAATAGACCAGGAACCCGTAAAAATCTGATCACAAGCTATTTGCTTGCATCACGATCATTTTTTTTATCTACCATACATCCCATCACAAGTTTCGCTTCACTTGCTTCGGCGTGACCAAAAATGTTCTTAAAAACCACTTCCAGAAGTCAAAACACATTGCTTACTTAAAACCCTGAAAGTCACATAAGGCACGTACAAAGCCGATACCAATCGGACACACACATACTAACTCGAAATCCCTTCGCTTACATACCAACTACAACTCACTATATCATTAAGCTACTACCTCACGGTAATTACTCTGAGTCATTCCTAATCAACATTACTGATAGAACCCAAAAGCCACTCGCACCTCAACGCTCTCATAGGCTACTTCCTCTCTTTATACAACACTATAAACCTCATAAACCATTGAGCAAATGCCACACTATACACCAAATCCACAACCCAGCTGCTCGCGCATACACTATCTAAATGATAAACAAATCAAATACACACCATCAATACTGCATAATCCGAAAGAACACATCCACCAAACACCGAACATATGCAACACCGCCCTCCACTCGTCTACTTCACCTACACTTCAGACCATTACCACCAAATCAATACATCTGAACATCCAACCACACTGCAAGATCTCCAATACCAAAATATAGCATGCTTCCTAGCTGAATATTTGCACCAAGAAATGACAAAGCAGTACAACTTACTAAGAGAAAGTTTCACATAGAGATAAATGTTAGCACTTCATCTAACACTTACAGCCACTAATTCTATTTGATTATCCCTCTCTAAACAAATAGACAAATCGAAACAAATCAACACATTTGAGCAAAAAACCATTAAACCCAAGTATCAAAGACCTAACAAAATAAAACTACTAGCAGGAAAACACATACAGAATTACAAACACTAGCATAAACAAGACAACACAGTAATAATACACAGCCCAAACCAAACAACAAATGAAAGCAAAATTTGATGGAGCTTCATCTCCAAAAAACGACAACAATAATCAGAAAATAACAACAAAACTCTAGCAACACAAATTATTAAACATTTAACCAAACCAGCTAATGAGACGAGAACTTCGACACAACACAAGGAACACACATACTCATAAACAGCACAACCAGAAACACCAAACGCATCTGATCTGGATCACCCAAGAAAACAAAAAGAGCAATACAAAAGCCAGCAATACTTATCATACAACAGCTACGAAAAACCAACTTAACCAAAACAGGTTACTAATATCCAAACACCAATATCAACTAATACAAAACCAAGAGATCACCAAAAACAGCAAATCAACTTACAAAATAATCACAGACTAAAACAGCAGAAGAATCAACAACGTAAAAACACAAATAAAACAGGACCTTAGAAACTTCGCAACGCCGCCAATCACTCATCACCGACCACTCTAATAGGAAATCCTCCAACTGAAATAAGTCCGGAAGGTAGAAGCGGGAACTGAGACACAAACACATAAGACATTGCAAACTTAAATGAAAGGAAAGAATGCTTCGAAAGTAAAAAACAACAAGTCCAACATACTACAAGCCACAACTAACCACAAGTTACAAAAACCACAGTCATGTTACAGCAAGACTAACTAGACTTAACAACAACTCACACGCACTTATTTGAAGTTAGTGAATTTGCAAAATTGCCATTGGAATATGCGGGGCAAAACAGTACCTTAGGATCCTTAGATTTGCCCTCATTAAAACCAAGAAAGTTGCATTTAGAAAAATGATTAAAAACTTGAAATAAAGAATAGACATTCTAATGAGCACAGACCAATAAATTTTTGAGAAACATATATCATCGGAAGTGTAACCTGTATTATTGATATTTCTCAAAAAGGTGTTAACCCTGCGAGTTTTCTGTCTATTCACAAAACCAAAGAGACTACTCTCCTTATTGTAGGTTACCAAAAAAAAGTGACTTTAACAAAGTCTTATCGATCAAAAAATAAGACAAACAATCACGCTTAAAAATAATAAAGTAGATTTAACATCAAACACATTCAACCCCAGGCAACCACACCCACCCTTCAACCAATCCACAAACCGCACTCGTACAAACACAGACCCACCACACAATGCACAAATCGCTTCAACAGTGTCGCCCAACCCCACAGATTCAAACAAGAAAACCACCCAACACAAACACAACACACACAGCGACGAACCGACCACTCGACACCACCCCTATTTATTCGAAAAACTCCAACAACAACCGCCACCACTGCCACTTAACACTCTAATGTTCACCACTTCATATCCCATAATTCACCATAGACCAACGTACCCAAATGAAAACTATCACCATTTTTTGCCCACTAGGATTGGTCTGGGTTTAAGAACATAGTTTCTTTAGTTTTTAGTGTGACTCCGATCTAAGATAAAGAAAAAACTACTAATATTTTAATACATATTATACACCGTATAACATCTATGGAACAGTGCTTGAACACTCAAACACGCACAGTTACGTCTGCAGAACTACTTTTGTTTCCAACGTGCTAAGCAAACAATACACAGCGTTGGAACCTTCACGACAGTTTAAGCAATATGAAACAAAAAACTACTTGATAATAATTCTTACTCACTAACTAACACACCAGCATATGCCTAGCCTAAAACCACCACCACAACAACCGAACAGCTTTGACAATTTATTTCGTCCCAGGATACCCACCAAAAAAACGAACCGAACAACCAAAACAAGCTCACCAATTAACCAACCGCTATCATACCTAACTTTCAGCTACGTGTAAGACTTCTACCCCCCCTAAAAAACCTAACATTCAGATACACACCATATAAAACAAAATAAAAATATAACTGATCTAATCTATTCAACACTTCATAAAATTTAATACTAGTACGGAACACCAACAACTCTAAGATCAAACACTTCTTTACCCCATATATTTTCGATCTATAGTCCACTCGACCTACTTTCACTTGAAAACCAAAAAATACATCAAATAAAATAAGCGAATTACGAGGCATAACTCAGAAAGTCCAAACATATCTATACAGAACAAACAATATACTGCCAATTCCTCACCAAACAACTAATGCCAGTCAAATGACCAATACAATTTACGACAGTAATTTTTTTCATTCACACCACTTAGGCCTATTCATTTATTGCTCGACGCCAATGTCGATTTAATTGTTTGTGTCCTTCATAAATACAAATTGTAGTATTCGAAAAACGTTGCCAAAAATGCACTACTAACACCATACTAAGAAACTCTCAAAACATCTCTCGCACGCCGATTAAAACCCCATATGTCAAATATCATAATAGACTGTATGCTATCTTATATTTAAAGTCGAGAACAAAACACTCTCATAACAAAAATTACATTTTAGGAGTCACACCAGATTCATCCACCTATACAACAATATTTACAACAAGGCTAGTGCACACCCTTTCATTTAAACAAAACTTAATGTATCTAAACTAATTTCAAGATAATATGCCTATTAACACCACCGAACTCTGACAACTTTATAAAGTACAGAAAGATAAATTCTACTATCAGAACAGAAAACACTACTAAAACCTAAAAATCCACCCGAAAAACAACCTTTAATTCACAAACGTTGCTTTAGTATTAACACAACAAAAAGCTCTTAACAAAACACTTCCATCAATTAAAAAACCTAGAAATTCATAGACCATGAACCCTTAAATAGACCGCGTTCTAGGCCGAAACAGAAAACTACCTTAATAGAATAAACGTGAAATTATAATGACATACCAAAGAAATATAACACATAATAAATTTCCAATCACTATATCCCCACCAAGTATATAAAGCCAAAACGAAAAAATATCTACAAGCAACGGAATACTCTACAGCAAAAAGTCAGAGTAAAAAATTACGAATTATCCTCACCAAGTAAAAGAAGTTAATATATTCTTCAACAAATAACATCGAACTAATATTATAATGAGAGCTATGCGAAAACTGATTTTTAGCTTTTTGTACGAAAAACACCACAATAACAACAAGCAAGCCTATGTGAACCCTTGGAACAACAATATCACATTAATATTGCTCTGAAATTTACAGAACACAAAATTTATGAAAACTAGCCGATATCAACCAAACACCAGCCCAGCAGACATTCCAGCCCCAAAAACAGAACCCGAAAAAGCAGAAAGACATAGCCCCGAAACACAAACACACGTTACCAGCAAAAATAATACAATAAAGTTCAAATATTATAGAAAATCAATAAGCACAAATAGCTATTAATGTATAAAATAGTTACAACCTGATTTTTAAGGGGAGATTTCATTCCACCATCTTGCATTGATTAAGGCAGCAAGATTAAAACCAACACTTATACAAAAAAAATATATTCATAAAATAGAGTAAATATCTCAAGAATAATAGCTAAACAAATCTCGAAATTGATTCAGAATTCTACTTTCATATTAAAAATAAATATAATTTATACAAGAAGCGGAGATTAGAAATAAAACTGAAGACAATATAGATACATACTTATATGAAGCACAACCACAAAACGAACTATAACATGAGAGAAAAAAAACCAACTGAGAAAATCAATCCTTATCTCTTAACCTCTCATGGTGATTCATATCGTCAAACTCACATCAGACTCAACAACACAAGCGAAAAAAACACAAAGCACTTCCCCACTAGCTAGCCCAATTAATACAAACATCACAGAAAGAGACACTCACAAATATTCCTCGACTACGGGTTGACCCTGACAAGCAAATTGAAAAAAACAAAAAATCACCACCCTCAAACACCAACCACGTTCTGCATTCTGAAAGCAGAAAATCACCACAGCACCCCATCTGCCAAACTGCGTCGCCCAAGCTCAACACACGACCGACCCATCTACAAAGACAATAAAACTTAGACAACTAGCTAAAAGCAACAGACAAACCGAAATCCTTCCACCTCTGCCCACATAATATCCAAACACCTAGAAATCTAATCACATAGTAATGAATTGACTAATAGAGAAGATTTATGAACGCAAACACTTAACAATCAAGTCAATACAATAAACAAACAAAATGACATACACTTTGCTATTCAAAATGAGCCAAGTATTGATCACCAAAGCTTATAAAATTATAGAAATATAAATCTATTCACTATTACCCAATAATTCTGACAACTCATGCGCAAGTCAGACGAATAACTCCCGTCACCTAGCATACACCAAAGCAACCCACCCTACCAACACACATGCCGACGAGAAATCAATTGAATAACGATAATTCTAGAACTGACATCTAATTTGCCAACCATAAATAATAAAGGATATGAGAGTTGCTAAAAAAAACGACAAAAACAAAATAAAAGTTACAATCCAAAAAAGACCAATAGGATCAATAATGAGACAACAATAACCCAGAGGCGCCGCACAAAGACCAACACCCAAAATCGAAAAGATCCAGCTCCCCACACGACAAGCGCCAGAGAGAACCCAACAACAACCCCAAGCTGGCACTTTCAAATTCTCCTTCACTTTCACCAACTCTATCTTTCGACAGTCTTCTCCTAACGTATGCGAAAAATCTTGATCGCCAGCATCACCATCCAGCCCCCCAATCCTCGCGCTCTTTCCTCCGACACAGATCCATCTCAATCACCCCTCCAAACATTAATAAAAAATTATGAGAGCACACAATTGAGCAGTCATGCCCAGCCCCAAACTAAACCTCAATCAAGCTTAAGAGCCAGAAGCATAGAGCACGCTGGAAACCTCAGCAAAGTTCAGACCGCGAAGAAGTTGAAGTATCCAACACAAAAACGTCGCGCAAAATACTAACACGAAAAACATACATACCACGCCAAGCGGACCGAAGCCGCAACCACTGGAACTAGTACCCCAACAATATACTCATGAAACAAGGACTGAATGTCATCCAACACATCTTAATCTGTATGAACTGAAGTAATCCCACAGAAACAAGAAAGCAAAAGTCGTAAATAAATCGAAATACGAAATCCAAAACACACGACCCCGTACAGATGTAAGAAAGCAAAATACTCACCAAACAATAACATAAAAAAAAACAAATGAGACAGAAAAACAATTTGCCAAGCCATCCATCGCCAGTAACCCATGGCTCCCACCCAACCCAAATACGAATAACGACAAGAATCTCGTCCAGTAAATTACAACAATTCAGTCAGCCCATCAGCATTTAAGTTCTTCAAAATAACCATAAAACACCGATAATACGCTTAGTAAATGGAGTTTATCAGAGAGGATCCTGCGACATAAGATACAAAGAAAAACAAAAAAACCGAGACGTCAATCAGCTAACCCAGGGGACTGCAACAACATCAACCCAAGAAAGTAAGCATACATACAAAGTCAGCATAAGGACAACACATTCCCCAGAATATTCTTTCTAACAATAAGAATTAACCGAGAGGATTCCAGCCCCATAGAATGCGAAGCGCATATGTAGAGCTAAGAGGCATTGGGACCTCTTTGCTTCCGAACAAAATCTACAAATTGAAACCCAATACCAACCAAGGTCACATAATAACAATCAATTTTCCAAGAATTCATCAAACCAACAATGGCAAATCTAAGATAGGTATATTAGAGTACTAATTGTAAAATTATCTATAGTATGAGCAACACACATGTCTACTCAAAATTAAACAAATAAGAGCTCGCTTGAAAAACGGAAAAGAAGAATTATAAAGTACATAGACCTGCCGAAAAGCCAACGAGAAATGAAAAAAGGTCTACCAATCCCACTGGACTAAATCTCTACAAACACTCCATGACCCTGGAAAAGTATTAGAATGTCACCAGAAAAGATTACGCAACACTAAAATGCACCACACCGAAACAACCAAGGCCACAAAAAAGCTATAACCATTTATTTTCCGAGCTAACCCAACCAGTTACCCACCATAACCCCAATCCATTACTACACAGCAAAAACACAAAAAAACCATAACAACAAGCCAAAGCCAATAAAGGAAAAAATAATAAGGAAACCCTTTCCAACAAAAATATAGTAATACTATTACAAGTAGTTAGAATCACATAATTCCTCTCCGACTGAGAAAAATGGTACTAGCCAAAACCATGAATATTGACAAAGTTACAAATCATTCTCCTCTGACTATACACATCCAAGACAACATAATCAACTCAATCACACTTTTAAATATCATATACATCAACATCAAGTGAACAAGAATGACTATACCGAACACTCAATCAACAACAGCCACAAATCGAAACCCATGTTTTTTTTAATAAACACAAATTTCCGGCTACTATTAATTTCTACGACACATAATAACTAGATTAAATGAAAAAATAATGAAAAGATCAAAATTAACACACCTATATTTCAGTAACAATTCACTGAAACTACCTAACAACATAACCCCTCCAACCAATAACCATCTAAATGCGCCGGACAGCCAACGGAACATAGAAAACAAAACTCCCAAATTAACCTAACAACAATACTGAATTTAAACCCAAAAAAAATCAAATATAGCGTGCGCATGACGAAGCTATGAACATCGATGATATATAACCTAACAATCGTACAATTACAACATAGATTCCTCTAAATACTAAACTAGAACAAAAAAACAAAAAGATATAAAAAAAAACATATCAAGCTAACATGAAAAAACCAACAGCGAAAACAAAATAACATCTAACCATAACCTGAAAACCCGATACTACGAACACACTACGAACTAAATCGTTAAAGCTTAATCACAGGCCAATCTTTACTTACAACACAATAAACTCCTCAGCATCTTCTTCGTTGATTTGGGCTGTAGACAAAGCACACATCCACAAGCAATGCTCCAACAAAAAGAAACAACATCCTAAACAAAAACAAAACGCAAAAAAAAATATTAAGGATGATAACTTATTATTAAATTATGCAAAAAGAAACTATATCACCTAACAAACTCTGGAAAACACAGAGAAAATTATATGAATAAAAACTACAGAGAGAAACACAGTTAAAGTAATAAAAAATTGCAACAAGCAAATCAACAAGATTCAAACATAATATAGCAAAATTGAAAAACTTTTAGCCACAAAGCTTTCTAACTACAACAAGTCCCAATATAGAACAACCTAACAAAATAGCAAAACTGACATTCACACAACACATACACCTGAAATACCTCAAAACACAAAAAAACCCAAAAACAGAGTAAAACAAAAACAAACCGTTATCACCCTCCTAAATTCAAGAAGCCAGTTCTGACAATCTCCAACATCAAATATAACAGACAAAAACAACACACATACCCAACAAATCTCATCAGACAACACGACAACTACATAAAACAACAAATTCAGTAAACTCAAAAACCCTAAATGAATTACCCATAGACAACAAACCGAAACCAATCTTCCAACACAACCTATGCGAACGACTACTAACCAACCTAATATGCAAAATTCCCAACAATAAATCCAACTAGACACAAATCAACAAAACAAGTACAACCAACCCATACACACTCTAACCAAGCCACTAGGATCTTCAGCAAGAACTCACCACAATCACTCCTCACTCATCAAAATACACAACCCAAGACACCGAAATCAAACACCAACAGCCAGCAAACAGAAGACAAAGTCGATCAACAACCCAAAAAACAGCACACGAAAACCCACAAATGAAGCACCCAATATAAAATTCGTGAAAAAGCCACAATCAAAACCTTGCAAGACCTAAAAAACCACACTACAAAAATTCAAACAAAACAAAAAAACAACAACAACAACAAAAACATCACAAACACGAAATAGTGAAAGAGAAGACCTCACTGAACTGACCCGCCTAAATACAGATCAACTCTGACCCACTTCGATTCAGATAATCGACAACACAGTTACAAAAAAATCAAAGAAGAAAAAAAAACCAGAAGAAAACAAACAATCAAAAAAACATAACCAGCTTGAAGAAGTAAGGAAGTTACAGGCCTGACTTTGCAATTGGGAAGGCTAAAAGCAGTTTTGTCCTGGTTGAGTACGAGAATGCTAACACATGAATATGTTCAAGCCAGCAAGTGTGGCTTTGGTGAATAGGGATGGTGAAGTACTGCATTTAGGGAGAATGACGGATGGCACGGGGGGTGTCTTGGGCCTCTTGGCTGCTGCAGACATTGCAAAAGCGACACGTATGGTCTGATCAGCCTATGAAGTAGGTTTGAGCTTCATTGTCATCACCAAGGGACTGAGAAAAACCAACTCAGATTCCGGGAATTACAGTGTCTGATAAGGGATAGTGGGATACCATTTATTTTGGACTACTAGAGAAAGTTTGTTAAAGGGTTAACTGAGGTATCGCTTGAAACACAGGGAATTTGTTCATCAGATGATTTACACATTAATCAAGTTAACCTATCGATTCCCGTTGATATATAATAAAGAAGGAGAAAAGAGCTACTGTGATAATCTAAAAATGACTGTGTAAATCGAAACACAGGGAAATTGTTCATCAAATGTACTGTTATCTTGTACATCGAAATATCACAAATGATAATCTGAAACTAACAAACTTGAAGTATAATTGGAATTGGTAAACATAATTGGAATTGGTAAACATAATTGGAATTGGTAAACATAAGAAGAACCTTTTTTTTTGGTAATCATAAGAAGAACCTTTATGATGATTTAACAATCAATATAAAACTCCTTACAAAAGGAAGTAATGTATCAAATCTACCCTTACAAGCTACAAATTGTCCTACAGAAGAGTTTTCACATTTGCCTCCAAAAATCGAAGAGGTAAAAACAAGTCACGACAGTATCATGCAAGGTGCTGGGCCATAGTAAGGATCTTGAGATGCTTTTTCTTGCGTAGCTCGTGTGGGACCGGGCCGAACACTCGAGTYCCAACAGGCTCACCTTGTTTGTTCAGAATCACCACTGCATTATCATCGAATTTGACCTCACTCCCATCACAGCGACCCTTCTGCATGGCAGCTCGCACAACAACAGCTCGAACAACATCCCCTTTCTTCACTTTTCCTCCAGGGCGAGCTTCCTTCACTGAAGCTACTATAGTATCTCCCAACCTTGCCCCTTTTCTTCCTTTCAGAGCTTGTATACACATTACCTGTTTAGCTCCAGAATTATCAACTACATTAAGCTTAGTTCTCATCTGTATGAAAGTCCTTATCTGCTGCAACACCTGAAACAGTTTGTCATGAAATGCACACTTTATTTCCTATCTCCTCGTTGAACTACACTATTTGGATGCCAAAWTTATGGTGAAATACAAAAGCAGTATATACTTTAWTTAGCAATGATGCSAAAWATTACACTAAATRAAAACAGAAAAATTAGAACTTCAAATGAAAACAGACCTGGGCATGGAGATGGTTGCCTGTGGTCTCGCAGGTAGAATTCAGTAAAGCAGAGGTACTACCATTGGTAAGGCCACCAAGCAGTGATCGTCCGCCTGCCACAAATTTGCAAGGAGCAKAATACTCARAATCAAAAGTTTATGTTTATTATTGAAGACATGAGCTAATTTATTATTCTATCAAATGGACAAGTGTGCAATCATAAGCATGAAGTTTTTGGTCAGTTTTTTGTAGTATTGCTAGGTAATGGAATGCTTTATAGAGTGCTGAGGAGCAAATATGGTAAGAATGTGCAGCCACAAGCTGCAGTCTCTATCCTATCAAGTATCAATGTAGAAAGTTTTAGACTAGAGATTCAAGCAAATATAGAGAGGAACCAACAATAACAAACAATT
>SNQN01001185.1:0-23569 GCA_008642245.1 Bassia scoparia | reverse complement strand
TTGAATTGGGTTGCCTTATTTGATCCGAGTAAATTGTTCTTCTTTGTCTGTAATTCCAATTGAAGCCTGTCGTTTCGGTCATGTATATATTGTTCCCTCTAATTTTGAAAGTGTGTTTGATTGTTGCCAGTTTTAGGGTTTACCAATAATCTTACAAATTTTAGGTCTCGTTTCTGCAATTCGTTGTTGCTAGTTTTGGGCTGTTATATACATCATAATTTCTCTAAAACCAGTGGAAATGACGGCGATGGAGGGAAGACTTAAACAAAACTGCAGACACAAATGACTACAAATAGGTATAAACCGCTACAAAAACCAACTAAAATTAGTAAATTCACAAACATTTAACCATGAATTTTTAAAAGGTAGAATTCAAGGAATCGAACTGATCCTATTTTAGCCTCTACATGAAAAGAAATATAAGATAAGTAACAAAGTGCTCTTCAGAACACAATTACTCTTGTTAGTGATTGGAGTCAGTCTCCCCACAACACTTAATAAAACCTCTGAAATAGCAGATCCGATGAACCACTATAATGGCAAACCACAACCAAAAATAAGAAGAAAAAAAACCCAAAATCCTTCCAAAGTATAAAATGAACCAGGAATGTCATAAACTGAAATTAATTAAGGTGCAATTCCATGTCTTCAACTAATCACAATTTTTCCTATACATCAAACCTGATATAGAATAACTAACATATTACCTTTACTATTGTTTCTGATGGTAATCATTGTCATCACAACACTCACTAGAAAGATCAATCAATCTGAAATACAAGATAACCGGCAATTTTAASACTTGAAGTTTCACAAAWACAAAAATCTAAGACCAAAAACCTACTTTATGAGGCTTAAAAGATAACAGCAAGCTTAGACATTATCTCCTTAACCCATAACTCCAGAAACAATATGACAGGTTGTTCAAGGATCTAATAAATGGGGGAATGTAAGGGCTCAAAACGCACAAATGCTATTAATAAATGCAACAAAACAAAGTACAATATCTTAAAAAAACCATGCAATTTATTTCATATCACTTGCCCAACAAATTTAAGCACAAAACAATAACATGAGACCCAATTGAAAGCACATGAAGGAGTAACATACTTCTACTGAAATTGCAACCAACAGTCATAAGGTCATGTCACTATAAGTGACTCCATTTCGGTCGAGCAGTTCATCATCAACCGGGTCTAGGAAGTTTGAATTTTCATTATGTCCGAGCACAAAGGAAACAAATTTGTGTCYGCGAACCTAAAACATTTATTTACATAACAAAAATGAATTACACCAAAATGGAAGTCATTTCAAAACTTATATGTCTCAGAGGAATATAAACCTTCATTTTAGGTGCTTCACCACTAACAAAGTTTTCCAAAACCTACAGTAAAATAGAGGGCGAATTATAAATCAATCAAGTTGACCGGGAACCAATGAGAACAAAACAAAATACAACTCAAGATTCCAAAGTAAGCAAATAAARCATTACAATCTCCACCATCCATCTTTAGCTTCCGGTGTTTATGAACCACATGGCTAGCATCAACCTCCGTCAATGGCATGTTTTGATAACCACCCCTCTCAATAACCATGCTTGAGTAGCTTTTGGCAAGGGTATGACCGGCCTCTAAATCTATCACAAGCTTTCTCTTGGCATCAGGAGTCATTTTTTTCATCTTATACTCCTTCACAAGTTTCGCTTCACTTGGCTTCGGGCTGTGACCAAAATGTTTTAAAACCACCTTCTGAATAAACCATTGCTTACTTGGACTGAATGTAGCACGTACCAAAGCCGTACAATGACACTTCTTCGAATTCCTTCGCTTCGGCTTACACATCTCCTTATCATTAAGCTCTGCCTCCACTGGATTCTTAAGGTTCTGCCGGTATTTCCTATCAACATTCTGATCAGGAGACCCAAAGCACTCGCACCTCCAAGTGGTGGCTCTTCACTCTCTTTGATCACCAACTTTAACATCAATACCTTGAGCTCGTACTACACCAAATCCAACGCTCTCYGCATAYACTTTGTAAAAATCCTCCACATCAATCATAGTCTAAAGACCATGTGCCAACCACAGGGACTACAACTGCCATCCACGTACTTTCACCTACACCTTCACATACACCCTTCTAACTCTGGCTCCAGATCTAACTGCTTTCTCCTTCACACTAGGCTCTTCCTAGGCTGATGATTTTTGCACGAATTTACATTATGACGAATATTGTTCGGCTAGAGGCAGTAGTGTTCTTCATAACATTACAGCAACTATTTAGATTTGATTATGCCCTGCTAAAATAGAAAAATAAACAAGTGCAAGGCCTGTGAAAAAAAACGGTAAAATAGTATTCAGACTAAAATAAAATAAGCAGGAAAATAAAATCAAACAAGCACATAATAAGATAATAGAGTATAGATCACAGGGCAACACAATGAAACAATTTGCTGGGTCATTTCAAAGCAACAATGTGGATACCAAAAAACTTAGCACGATAAATTTAAAGCATATCTATAATACGCATAATGAGACTGAACTTGGATACAGGAACGACATCATAACACAACTAACACAAAGATTTAGATCTGCTCACCAACAAAAGGATACAAAGCATATTTATCACAGAGCTGCGAAAACCAACTGTAATCCAAAAATATAATATCAAACATTCAATAATTACACACAATGAGTCACAAACAGCAAGTCAGATACAAACAAAGAAAAGCAAAGATCCACAACGTAAACAAAAATAAAACTAATCTAACTTCGAGCGATGCCGTCACACATCACCGACTCTATAGGAATCGTCCATTGAAATGGAAGTCCGAAAGTAGGACGGGGACTTGAGAGCAACACAATAAGCTTAGAAACTTGTGAAATGAAGAAGATGGGCCGAAAGAAAAAACAAGTCCACTATCTACAAGTGTAGGCTACAGAGCTGAACCACAGTACAAAACAAAAAGTCAATTGTTAACAGGCAAGACTGAACTAGAGACTTAACCGACAACTCACACAGGGCGACACGTTATTGAAAGTGTAGCTGAAATTTGCAAGAAATGCCATTGGAATAGTGCGGTCAATAACATATCCTTAGAGATTGCCTTAGATTTTGCCCATGAAAACGAAGAAAAGTTTTAGCATTAGAAAATGATTAAAAATAACTAAATTAAAGAATAATTATTGGACCAATAATTTTTGGAAATTTTCATTGGTAACCTGTATTATTGGATTTTTTGTCGGTGTTACCCTGTGTTTTTGGTTTTTAATACCAAAGAGACTTTCTTATTTTATTGTGTTACCGAAAAGGTTGACTGTTACGAGGTTTTCATTAAATCTGAGTTAAATATTGTTAGTAAATAATAGTGCGTTAATTTTGGAGATATCGTTCGTAATGCACCTCAGCATTCGCACCCAACTAAGCTACCACCGACACGTCTTCAATCCCCGTCGCATTGAGTTCAGCGACCTAGCCACCTGCAAATGATCACAGTCGCCACCCGCCATGATTCACAACCCAACAACAGCGACGAACCACCACTTCGCACCACCTATTTTCGCAACTCCAACAACACAAGCCACCACTGCTCCTTCTCATTTGTACCACCACTTCTTTGATTCATCATTAAGGTTACCAATGGAAATTTCCCATTTTTTCCCACTAGGGTTATGGGTGTGTTAAGCCTAGTTTTTTTTAGGTAGTTTTAGTGTTTTGATTAGATTAAAAAACTACTTTAATTTTATTACTATTTGGTAACATGGCGTTTTGAGTAGCGGTTAGCGTTGAAGACTACTTTTTTCAAACGTTGGTAGGAGTAACGTTTTAACCTTCAGCGTTTAAGCTATGATAAAAAAAACTACTTGATAATTAATTTTCTTCTTATATAACTACAACCGCTATGCTGCCGAACACTTTGACAAATTTAGTTTCGTCCGATACCCGCTACTTCCACCGCTACATACTAACTTTTCAGCTACGTGTTACTTCTACCGCTAAAAACTACTTTCGTCACTAAAATATTATAATTGGTCTAATCTGATTCAACCTTCTAAAGTTATTGTACGGAGTAGTTACTTTTTATTTTTAATATTTTTTGATTTGATATGATTTTTTTTCATTAGAATACATAAATAAAATAAGCTGAATTGTGCATACTCGAAGTCAAATGTTTTTACGCAACTATTGAATTCTCCAAAAATATGGATTAAGGACGAGTTTTGGCGATGATTTGTTTTCGTTCCCTTCCTAATTATTGTTGTAGCCTTGTAGGATTAAATTGTTTGTGGTCCTTCAAATCAAATTTGTGTTTTAGATAAATTGACAAAAAATAGGCTAATACATAGAATAAAATTCTTGTTATGTCAAATTTATGATTTTCTTTATTTTAAGTGAGACAAACACTTCTATAAACAAAATTAATTTTTAGTTCAACTGTTCGTCCTTACGATATTTAACAAGTGTGTGACACTTTTATTTAAAATACTTGGTACTTAAATAAATTTCAAAGGATATTTGAACACACATGATCTTTAAAGTTAAGGTTTTTTGTCWGAAGAAACCTTTTAAAACCCGAAAATTACGAAAACAACCTTTTAAAACGTTTCTTGTAAAAACAAACCTTAAAAAACAAACTTGTAATTAACAACCTAATGACGTCATTAGACCCTTGACCACCTTTAGCCGGTTGCTAGGTATTTATTACCTGATTTATTGCTTCTTTACCTAATAATTTCACTTCCCTACAAGATTAGCAACGAAAATTAGCAACGGAATTTAAGCGAGTCGGAGTAAATTACAAGATTATCTACAAGYAGAGGTTAGTTGTTCTTCAATTTCGATTTTTTTTTGTTGCGAAATTGAATATTTTTAGGGCTTTTTGTGTGTGAATTTGGTATACTGTAATTGCTTATGAATTTACGAAATTTTATGAGAATATGTGTTTTTGAAATGAAAATTATGTTTTTTTTGAGTGTTTGCTTATTTAGTGGATGTAAATGGTTAGCCTGAATTAGTGTTTGAATATTTCTGCCATTAATGTGCTGCAAAAAATACCACCCAAATTTAAATCAAAAAATTGAAAAATTAAGACGAGATAGGGCAATTGAATTAAAGGATTGAAATAAGAGAAGAAAAAAAATTACAGTTGAAATCCATCGAAAAATAACAGAGCAAAACATGGAAGAAAAATGGAAAATGAGAGGAAGAAGAGGAGTGAGAAAGATGAAAAAGAAGATGGGTGAAAGGGGTTATAAATAGGGATAAGAAGTGGGGTCAGGTTTTGGAGATAAAATCAGTAGGGGAAATTGGAAAAGAGTGCAGATCAGAAGAGGGGTGCCAAACAGAAATGTAAAGGGGTTAAAAGGTGGTCAAAGATCTAATGACGTCATTAGGTTGTTAATTATAAGTTTTTTTTAATATTTGTTTTTACCAAAAATCGTTTTAAAAGGTTTGTTTTCGCAATTTTTGGATTTTAAAAGGTTTTTCTGACAAAAAACCCAAGTTAGTATCGGTTTAGGGCCTTCAGGCTATTGTTTTTTTATACTTAACGCGTAGCCTTGACAAGCCCAACACAACGCATAAGTGGTGATTGCGGATTACACTAGACCTGCTGATTGCGGGCCACTCGAACACAGACCTAAGGACAATAGCAATAAGGGGTTTGTAGGTGAGGTGTAAGGTTTGAAAAACAAACCTCTTATTGTTGGGGATATTTGAGGGGTTTGAAAGTTGAGAGGGGTTTGAAATATTGAGAGGGATTTGTATAGATGAGGTGGAATTTAGGTGGGGTATCAGGGTGTAAAATAAAAAAGGTAAAATAAAGTTAGGTAAAAGTTAGAAAATAAAAAGGGAAATAAAATATTGGGTCGCATCAACAAACCCTTAAAAGATTGAACTATTATTGGTGAGAAGTTTGTTACGGGAGGGGTTTGTGTGATTTTGACGTGATGTTTGAACTATTGTGGATGCCTTAAGTGGTGAGTGAGAGTGCCAATTGCCAACACGCTTAATCGTTCATTGGTGTCGAACTGTCGCTTTAACAGTTGACTTCGTCTCTTGTCTTCTACGGCTTGTCACTTTACTGACTTCGTCATTCGCTGTGTCAGACTTCCGAACACCGAATCATTTACAAATTAGGGYGAAATTCACAACTCTTGAAGAAATCAAGGAGATCATCAATCTTWACATYGCCAAAAGTTGAACACCAAGGTTTGATGCTTTTCCCCAATTCAATTCTTATTCACGGAAGTGGAAGCTWCTTTTGTTTGATGCTATTATGGTGAAATAGTTAATTGTTTAATATTTTTAGTAATGATAGCATGTGAATTTGTACTATATTTGGGAAGATGATTATTTTCTGATGATGTTCTAAACTTTGTGTTGTGATATTGAATGTAACAGAACAATGACAACTACTGCTCCAATGTGTTTAGAARTGGAAGCCTTCAAYCTCTTGGACCAATTACATCGTATTTTGGATCGCGATCCTCTWATGTAARTTCTTATAATTTGTATGCCTGTGAATGCAATTGCAGATATACAAGATGTTGTACTTCAATTTTCTTTTCAACAAGATTCCTCCCTTGATTTAAGTTTAGGATAGTTGGCATGTCATCATGTGAAATGACTATTTGGTGATTGAGGTCATGATATGGCATTTAGAATGATTGCTTTTCGTGTAATTTACGGGTATTTAAGAAGACAATTGGTTGCCATTGGTGAGCTTGTAAAACTCGACGATACAATTAATAGAATAGACTTCCCCTGTGAGGTTGTCACTCCCTTTCTCTTTTCAAACTTGCACTAGCTTTCCATTTACCACCACCTTCATTGTCTTTATTCCTTTTGATTTGTCACCCATTGCTGGTAGTGTTCCGTGAGAGGATAGAGACGTTGTACCTTCATTTTGTATGGGAATTCATTGAAGAGTGATGTTTAAGCAATCTTTGCACTTTGGTAGAGAGACGATTTCGTGATGTTGCTATTGCACATACATCTCCCCTGTTATTGTAGTGATTTGTACCTAATTGGGATAACAGTTCCTTGTTCCCTAAACCAAAGGAATTTTTTCTTTGCAAAGGCTAGTCCTTACTAAATCCATTTTGGTTTGATCATAAGAGCTCAACTGACAATGTCGTGTAGAGATTATTCTTCAAGGATAAGGTCAGGAGAATCCAGATTTATTTGCAATAATGGATTATATAATATATAGTGTATCAAACTATCATATTTCCATACGAGTATTATGTAAAAAAGAATGGACAATTCAAGTATTTTTTTTTCAATAAAAGATTGAAACCTAGAAGAATTGAATTGGTGTACAAAACTTACAAAGTATGTCAAAGGCCCAAGCACTCATATCTTTAGGTGAATTGAATTTTTGTTTATGACCCTTATGATGGGGATGTTTGATTATGTGCCTAGTTAAAATATTTTTCTTTCATCCACTATAATTTGTATTCTCTACTCTGCATATGCCTATTTTTGGGTGCTTACAGTTTGATTTATTTGCAGTGACGAGTTGGGATTTATCCATCCATCCCAGCTAAAGATGCTCAACAAAGAAGAAGATGCTTCCATTCTTATTTCCAGTGAGAACAAAGGAGATTGCAAGACTAGGGTCTGAACTTTCCGAAGCCAGTGAATTGGAGGGTAATTAATGATGTTTTCTGGAGCAGAGATCATAAGATAGGGATTTCAACTCGGTATCTCCTCCCATTGTATAAGCAGCAAAGCACAGGTTCATGGATGCATATGGACTTATAAGAAACTTGTAGTGCCTCTTTTAAGAACGATGATTTGGATAGCAGCTGTGCCTTATCTGAGATTGAGGGTGAAGTCATGAAGCACGCAAGGCTCTTTTGCTGCTGAGCAGTGGACTTTGGGACTGCGATGGAATGCAAGGTTAATTTTTGTCTTTAATGGATGCATTTTCTTTTTTTAGCGCATTTCATTTATGTCATTTTCTTGGTGGATAGTTCTGGAATATAATGAAGCAGCTTCCTGTTTAAATGTTCAAACGAGTAATTCTCAGTTTTTTTTTAGAACACTGTCTTGCAGGTAATTTAATATGTGTTATTGTATGTATTTTGATCCAAGGATCATGTCATTGTCAAGAGCTGTTGAATGTGTAATTTTTTAACAACTTGGAAAGGCTGGATTTGTTGAGGAGTGTATGTTTTGTGTTTTTAGTTTTATACTTGGACTGAATGTCTTTTGTCTCATCAATACAGGAAGCTTGTTATTTCAAATAGAGAAGAGTTCTCGATTTTAGATGAACTTTTATGTCTTCTTTGGTTCTTTCATTTGCTCCCAAATCTGAAAAGTACCTGGAATTACAGGTATAATGTCTTTTGTTGGTCCATTTCTCTTTCTTCTGTCATTTTTATTTTAGTATGAGATCAGTGAATTGATTTTAGTTTTCTTGGCAAATTTATCTGTGTGTATGTATCATATTGTGGAAAGTTCATGTGCAATCCCCTACTTTAGTGAGAAATATGTTGAGAAAATCTTTGAAGTGACGGCCTTTCAATCTCCAACTGATGATGGGGATTCAATAAAATGCATGTGGTGGCACTATGTCTTCGTTTTTCTCCTTCCAAAGGCCTATTTTCTACAAACTTTAAATCATGAAAGTTCATTATCTGGCAACCTGTAATCGACAGACATTTAAGATTGCAACTAGTGGCAATTCTCCCACATTGCTCCCATTTTCCCCATTTTGTGCCCCACATATTGGTCATGGGTTTTCCTCTCAGTTGTTGGCTTTGGCTTCTTGCAAGATGAGGGTGCCTTACTGGGGCTATCTTCCTCCAAACATTTTATTTCATCTTTTTGGGAAGGCTGTTCATATTCATTTGGTCCAGCTAATTTTAACTCCATTTGTTGCACTCTTTTATAGCTCATTCAGATTAATCTGGAGTGTAAACTGGTGACAGACATATATCGCTGAATAGTGATTTATCACATAAGGCCATAAGGCCATAGGGGTGCACGTTGAGTCATGTTAAGGAGATATTATATTGCATCCAATGCTGAGATGATAAGTTATTGCTTACACGTTACACGAATTCTTTCAACTAGTCTTGAGCCTTCTTTCTCTGTCTCTTTTATGTCACTCTGTCAGAGAGGCGATTCCATCTTCATGCCTTTTGTTTTATATGTTCTTTGCTGTCATTATTTTATTGTAGGATGCTGCACAAGTTGCCAGATTTTCTTTGTCAGATATTGTGGTTTTGGATTTTTCTGATCYATTTTATTGTGCCATAGGAGATGGGTTATCAAGAGAATTGCTGGGAGATGTCCTACTCTGGAAATGATTCTGGAGAAAGAATCTGAGCTTGTCAAGAAAATAGCAGAGGTTTAGTTTCAGTTGCAGAACTGGATATTTTTGAAGGTTTATATGCTCTTCATTGTTGTGTGGCTTCATAGCTAAGCGCTGCTTTATGATTGTGTTAATCTTCTTTGATTACTTAGCGGGGTGGTGGAAGATATGTCCGACAACGATAAATGCTGTTTTCCAATCTTTTATGCCTTAGTACTTATTATCGATGAGAACTTGACGTGCTTTATTAGACAATGATGGTGTGGGACTAGTTATTAATTAAAAGTCTAATCCTAGACCCTTTTGTTTGTTTTTTTTTGCAGAAGTCTAAAATGAATTACCGTGCCTGGAACCACCGGTGTTGGTTAATTTCTTATATGAGTAGTGGACAGGTAAGATTTTGAATCAGAATAATCATCTTTCTATTGGATTTTTCCCCTTTATTACTATCCATAGCAGAAACTCTGCAAAGAATTATGCTAAAGCACAGTTTTGTAAATGGCTTTTTAGTGGGTCAGCTTAATTGTTACTTGCCCTACAAAGGTTTTATTGATCGAACAAACTACATGACTTTGAATCTTAATTGAAATACCGTAGATATTCAGATGACACTGTGAAAAAAAGGAAAATGAAGTTTTGTGACTCGACACAATCCGGAAGATATTATCTGGTTTTCTTTTAATGCGAGTCTGTCTTTATTGAACATCTCTTATTGGCAAGCTCTTGATGACTGAAAGAAGTTTCTATGGTAAAAGTTTACTAGGGTTTCAAATCTACTTGGTGTTTGTACAAGTAATAATGTTCAGGCTACTTGAGCGTTTGAGTAGTACATCTTGATTCGATTTGCTATTCTTCCTTAYATGTAGGATTACTTAAAAAATCGGGGACATGTKTTGTCTAAGCATTTTCCTCCCTGCTGTCTCGGATTGAATATATTTCTGCCTACAGGTGCTGTGTGAGCTGAACACTAACAGAAAATGGGCTGCGTTGCATGTTACTGATAACAGCTGCTTTCATTATCGACGGGTAACCACTTGCTAATTTTCCAGTCTTCAGTGAATTTTATGTTGTTTTCTGGATTTTTYAAATTTGTCCTATACTATTCCGTTGTTTCATGATACTTTATAAGTATTTCCGATCATATAACTTGAAATTTGTGTGCTTTACCTAAAAAAGGCATTGGAGTATTGAGAATGATGAAAAATATATTTTTGTGAGTTGAGACTGTTTGAATGCTTTTAAGAAGGATTTTTTCCCCCTTTTGGGACGGTTTGGTTATCTATACTCCTGTAGATATCTAAGTTTTTTTGTCATTGCTGGTTGACAGAAGCTGATGCTGCATATGTTGGATGATATGAACCATGATAAAGTTGCGGGCACATCCATTGCTCAGTTTGAATCACTGAAAAAACTATGGAAGGTCATTTCTATATACTTTATATGATACCATTCATCAAAGTGTTGCAACTGATTTGATTTCTATGGTGATTTTTTTTTGGCCTTGCATAATTTGTTGTGGTTGGTTCAATTTATTTATCATGTAGCTGACCCCGTTTATGGGTTAAGACTTTGATTGATTGATTGATTAATCGTGTCAATACTCATGTGTTTACTAGTTACTCCTGTCAACTAGAGGACTTACAGCAGACACCTTAAATATTCTTCAAAGTTAAGACTACACAATAGGCGAGGTCAATGACTCTTGAAGGTTTGCATAATAGAATTGGCTTCATGAGAATGTGCAAAGCCTTATTGTAGCTTAGGAACTCCTATATTAAACGTTAAGCTATGAATATTGTGCACTTGTGCTAAGAGGGCTAGGATTCCCTTAACTCTGATGTTTATGTTCTTTTTACTCCTCTGGTACATAAAATCCGTGTTGGACACAAATTCCACTATCAACAAACAATAATTTTTGGGTATTATCTGTCTAACTTTTTTTTTGTTTCAACTGGTTGCAGGATGAAATGGACTGGAATGAGGAGTTAATTAGGCGTTACATTGGGCGTGAGGTATCAATTCTTTATCGGTTGGTTTGTTTTCATGCTGTGTGCTTTCTATATTGTATTCCTGCCTGGTTACTCTCTTATAATAGTCGTTAACATTGCTGTTTCTACGTGTAAGCAGTGCAGTTGATTAGGTTTCTTAAGTTTAAATGTTTTGAGAAGTTTTTTATTCAATGCTGTATTACCTGCGATCTTGGTCTTCTCTACTTGAATTATTTTTGTGTTATCTGATGCCTGTATTTCAATGTTATCCTATCTTTGTCAGGCTTGGTGGCTTCATCGGCGTTTCTTATCTGTATATTAGGGTTAAACATTTCGGAGCTGATCAACATGGCATCTCACTGCAACTCAAAGAAAAAGGCAATGGGGATAATCAAGTGTGTGTGTTCATGGATAATGAAAGTTGTCTTCTTCAAGATTGTTTAAATCTTCCAGATAGCATTCTTTGAGGATGTTGAATCACAAGCCATCCATTCCGGGCTTCTTTTTGTGGCTAAACAGGGTATTGTCATATGTGCACAGCTTTGCATAACCTTTTCTCTAATCCTTTGAAATAAGTTGTAATTTTACTACTTAACTATATTTTCCTTTGTCGTGACTCTTCAGGAAAATATCTTTACAACTATTAATCTCAATGAGAAGCTTGGAGTTGGTGTCTGAGGGCATTGCTAAACAAGTTGTGCCTGAGACCAAGAGTCTGGGATAGTTTGGTATGTGAACATTGATCCTTAGTAGGAGATGACTAATCCGTATTGAATTTAAATCGGCAAATAATCACATTAAAAACAGAAAGCTTGTGAAGTAGACAGTCTCTTTCGAAAAACTTATTTAAGTATCTCTAATAAAAATGATACAGTACTTTATAATAAAATGATCTAATTCCTTCTTGTTTTGAAGGTTGTTTCCCCTTCTAGTATTTTTTGTGCATGTATGTACTTCGTATTGTTTGATCTTTCTTTATCTACCAAGACTACCATGGTTTGAACCTTCTGCTTTCAGCTTTCTGAATTTGCTGATGGCAAGTGTTCCATCATCATGAAAATGGATTAATCTTGCACCTAATTAAGACATGCTTGTATATAATGTCGTGATTGTTCGATTGCTTCTTACATTGGTCGGTGTAGACCGCGCACAAGCAATCAATGCACATACCCTTTTATTGCAAGATACAATTATATCTAATAATCAAGTAGCTTATCCATTAATAGAGTAATACTTCTGGACTCTAGTGATACATAAGGGATTGTTAATCCCGCCCGTAATACTCATATTATGCCCGTGGTATTTGTGTGAATTCCAATTATGCCCCTAGTTATTTTATAGTATACCAGACACTTCACACTCCTAACCAACCCACACCAGCCGATTGCACCCACCCAAACCAACACAGACAACCCAACACACTACTGTGGAACTATAAACTAAAAAAGGCACTGAACCTACCAAACAAGAAAAAAAGGGGAGATCGAGGAGATGCGCAGGGGGAGATTGATGAGGTAATCAGTGATGGGGGATTTCGATCTAGGAGGAGGTGCAGGAGGAAGATTGAGAGGAGGCGACTTTGATTGAGTGTAGAGGAGGAATGATGACGGGGATGTGCGGGTGGTTGTGAGGGAAGAGAAGAAAAGGAGTGAGGGAGGTGCAAGAGCCAGTGCAGTTGTGAGGGAAAGCCGAAGAGAAGGAGTGAGGGAATTGAGGGAAAGAGAGAAGGAGGAATATTAGTGGAGGGGTAATGGGAAAACTATGCAATTACACAAAAAATCACGGGCGTAATACAAGTTTGCCCTGGCGACATTTAACTCATGTTTTTTGGACTGATAGTATGATAGCTAAAATTGCATTAAAGTAGAATGAACTAAACCAATGGCCTAAAAAAGAATTGCTTATGCTCCTAATTTTATGCTACGTTTTGCTAATGGTCGTTGCCTTTTTTTTTTTTTTTTTTTTGTGGACATGAAAGATTTTTGAATTTCATTAAACCAAATGATTTGAGTTGTTTTCCTTCAAAAACTATGTAAAATGTTTTGAGTGTTTTTTTTTAAAGAAATAATGTTTTGAGTGGTTTGACATAAGTTCAAGTTTGCATAATTTTTCTTGCAAATTAAGATCAGTTCAAACATTGACCTTTTATTAATTGCAAAGAAAAGTGAATCTATTTCCATTTTGAGAGAAACTGTCATCAATTATTGCTTAAACTAGTCACACAACAAACATGAATCTGATTAAATCCATTATTACTATAAAAAATTTCAACCTATATTCACATACTCTCCATCTACTTTTTATCTATTCTATATATAGGCTATTAGCTAATTTTCTCTCTCTCCTCTGTTATTTTCTTGTGTTTCTCTCAATTTCGCTCTTATTTAACATTAGACAATTAGAATGAGTTCTCTGCGAGGGAGGCAACTTTTCTGATTTCAGAAATGGAGAGAGATGAGGATCATTATAATTTATGGATATCGACGAAGGAAGATTTGGGTGTATCCTTTTTACAATTTTGCATTGCGATGATTTAAATTTAGGAGATGTTGAGGAGATTGTTTTGGCAGATGATGTTTGGAATTTGATGACATAAAAGAAGCTCCGAGCCATTGGTTCGGCCAAAAAAAGCCATTGATTTGGCAAACATTTTATTGCCGAAGAACTATTTCTTTAATTCAATTGTTTTGTCGTAGATTAATTAACACAGAAAGAAAGAAAAAAAACATTTTACTGTTGGAGAATTTTTTTTCTTTAATTCAATTATTTGTCTTAGATTAATTAGCACAGAGAAGAAAAGAAAAAAATTGTAGCTTGTAAAGTATAGTATCAATTTTTTCTTCTTATTTTCCTTTATTTAAAGATAAATTGTACATTATATGATTGGCATATAAATTGGACAATAAATTGATTACATGTACTTTAACAATTTTCGGAACGTTGTTTATATGTAACTAGTATTTTGATTACATATATGATCAAACAGTGTCAATAGTGTTAAGGAGTTTTTGAGAAGATGATGGAGAATGTTTATGTTGTTAGATAAACCAATTAGATTCAAAACAATCAGATTTGATTCTGCAATAATACATCTTTGTTAATGGAAACAAATCAATAAGATTAATACTCATCGGTATGAAATCATTTTGATTTCATCTAAAACTTTGAAGGATAGATTGACAACTCTTTGAACAATGCTAATAATGCTACGTTATTTGAGAGGATTAAAGTCATCAATTTAGTAGCTCGATTGAGCCTTGTATATAAAAAAATCTTGCTCAAACTTGTTGTAATAGTACACGAGTTTTGTTGGTCGTGTTTAGGCTTTGAACTAAAAATGCAACTCTTAAGTTATCCAAATCCTCACAAATTTGCAGATRGGTTAGACYAGGTTGATGATACGGACTAATARTGATCACCTCTAGAGAGGATGATGGAGAATTCTTTGCCTTGTTTTAGAGTGAGATCAATTTAAGGAATAGCCACAAGGTGAAAAGGATAGTTATAATCAAGGTTTGATTCTTTTGTTATGGAAACAAATAATTCATAAATGAGAATAGTATCTCAATGAATACAAAATCAACTCTGATTTCATTCTAAAAGTATAACAAAATTGCCAACTTTTTGTGGCTGATAAATTTATAAATGTTATTGAAAATAACATGACAATTTTGTATCATTTGTGTAGAAGACAAGTTTTATTCAAAATTGAAACAGAAATCTAGTCTATGTTTTTTAAAACTCTTGTCTATATTTTTAAAAATCTTATATTCTATGTCGATTTCAGGCGTATTTCGTACTTTTTCATACAAGCTAGGACCACCACATGAGTACAATGGTAATCCCTCTTGACCTCCTCTAGCACATGACCTGGGTTGGATCAATGCACCCGAACATGGGCAACTTCCATATGGTCCAGTAGTGTCCGTCGTAGTACCCTGGTGACTTGTGGTTCTCACAGTACACAAAACCGTGCTATAAGTTAAAATGTGTGAGGCAATGRCGTACTGATAGAAATTTGTCATAAAGCTTAAGCTTTTGTTCTTGCAATTATCTAACTGCCTCTGAAAAACATACTCTCTTCGTCTTTTTTATTACTTGCACCTTTTTTTTTTTTTTGAAGTCAATGTTAGAAGTTTTTAACCAATCTTTTTGACAAATTTACCGTGTACTYTGTACGATATAAAATGATTTGATTAAAATTTTCCTTTTCTTTTAAATTCTTCACGGATTATTAACATTTGATGGTAAAAGTTAAGCTTTGAAAACCGTAGGTAAGATAAATGTACTAGTTAAAAAAAAAAAAAAGCAAGGACTAAATTAAGAACAATTAGCCCTTTAAACTACTCAACGTAGTAATTATCTTACTATTATTTCTTCAATGTGGGACAACATTTTCAATTCGAGTACACGCCAAAAACATCCAAACAAAAAATAATGCATCTTTATGGTAAGTGGTATGTGATGTTAATTGATCAKCACAAAAGCTTGAACAATAATTCAAGAGATTGAAGAGAAGGCCAATTGATATTCGACACATGCATCAAATTTAAACTGTAGCATTTATTGTTATTATACCAACTTCAAAACAATTGATATAAATCAATTCGTACACAAACTTTTAAATGATAAGATATAAGAGCTCCATTACATTGCTTGCTTGGATTATATAATGTTCATTTTACAAGTTCACTTCACTCGATATCATCCACTTTATATCCGAAAAACAACAGATAATTTCATGATTAACAAAAAAAAAGAACAGAATTTAAAACAAACACTTGATGAAAAGAAAGATTAAAAAATGGTAATGCTAAGAAAAGAGTTACAGCAATGTTTATGCGAAACAAGTCACATTCTAGCCCAACTACATGTACATAGAAGAAAACTTCAGATCGATGCAGATAGTTAACGTAGTCAGCCGGTTTGTATGCAATGAAACTGACACATTGCACTTGACGGGAGCTGTCGAATCCGATGATACGGATGAAGGCGTTAGGTAAGCCTTCTTGGCCTCTTCGACTCGTTGATGACCTGGGTTGGGTCAGTGCACCCGAACATAGGCAACTTCCACATGGTCCAGTAACGTCCGTCGTAGTACCCTGGGACGAGTTGTGCTCACGGAAGACAAATCCGTGCTACAAAGATTGAAATTACGTCAAACAATATAAAAAGTGTTAGCTAGCTAGCTAGCTAGCTAGCTAGTAAACTTATGTAATTCAAATAAAATGCACTAGTGTATGTTATAAGATCGAATTATGTAATAATGTGACTTACTTCCAACTCGAACTCAAGCAAGGACCCATCCTTGTTAAGAAGGTACTGAATCTCGGTGATCAAGACTCAGTGAGAGTGGTGGTAGAGGATGGTCTCGAACTTTCTCACGCCAACAGGTCCACACCTGCATTATTGTTATTCAAACAATTAATATGAAACGGAGGAAGTATATATATATAAATGTAAAAGTGGCACGTCATGCATGCGTGCATGTACATGTAAATAAAACGTACCTGCTCATTGCACCCTGCCACCGTTGTAGCGACAGAGGTGATGTCTTGTTCTTCTTGGTGACGGGGAAGCGGCGGTGGACTTCAACCCATTGAAGGGGCCACCATGCTAGCCTGAGGCCGCTGCAGCGCCAAGGCGGCGTGGCGTTGACATCATGCTAGAAGCCATTTATTTGTAAGTTAAAGTTTGTTCACACAAAATTACAGTCGAGTGAATTAGTTGTTATACCGTTTGTTGTATGAATGAGAGAATGTGAAGAAAAGACGTCGAATTTATAATGTAAGTATTGGAAGATGTATGTTCGTAAAGAGATAATATTCTTAGCATATGATGATATTGTGGGGCCCGAACACTCATGCAATGACACACACATAATGGATACAACTTAAGATTTTTCTACGGTATGTTTTCATCCTTTTCTTTGCAAAGCATGGCACCTATTTTCCACCTCATTATTTTTTTTTTTTTTTTTTATTTTTAGATTTCTTTCCTTTTTGGTAAAAAGTAATGGGCTCACTTTGGGTTAGTTCTGTGTGATGGTTTAGGGCCGGGTCTAATTGGTTGTATTATATAATTTTTTAATTTAATACGATGTTTAGTCGAATATGCATTTGGTTAAGCTAGTCTGAAGCACGGCACAACCCAATACAAAAGATACAACGTGGTGACACGAGAAACGAACCTCCAAATACAAGTCATGCATTTTATTTTATTTAGACCAATGATTAAATATTAAAATATATAGCTATCAATCAGGGTTAATCCTCTGATCTCTAGCACAAACATTGGTTTTCTTTTTAATTTTCTTTCGATCAAATGCAAGTGTTGTAGATTGTTGATGTGCACACTTGTGACTCAAATTACGTAAAAGACGACATGTATTTGGATCTGCTAATCTCAACAAATCAATATTTGTATGGTCGAAGGCAACAAGAATCCCAAAGAGTTTAACAGCCATAAAAATGTAATCTAGCCATCTGCTAAATGAATGTCATGAATCGATAATGACCTCCTACCTATCATGAAGATCTTCATTTCGTCAATTTCTATGAATGTTGCAAGTTTGCAACAAAGGTCAGTGCACCGAACACGGAACTTCAACATGGTCCAGTAACGTCCATCATCTACCCTGTGACATCACATGTGGTTAATTATCGCGGTACACAAATCCATGCTACAAATTAAATTAAGGATGAGAAATCAAAATATGTTAGCTAAAATTTATATTTGGATGTCTTGTAATGTTGTAGATGATCAGCAGTACTTTATGCTTTAATAATTAAACACATACAATGCTTATTTCCAACTCGAATTCTAAGCAAGAAACCCATCCTTTGTTAAGAAGGTATTGGATTTCACTGATCAAAGATTCAATGGGAAGAGGTGGGAGGTAAGACGAGGTCTAGAACTTCTCGAGGCCCAAAGGTACGGCCACACATGCACAAATTTTTCACGTGCATATCATTATATTGCATGAACGTCAACTAGTTTAGTTAGTCAAAGTTTTGAAAGGTGATACCCATGACTTAAGCTCGGTTCCTTTTACTAGTGCCACCGTTGACATTTTAACTACTATTTAGCAATTATAAAATTCAATGACACACTCTATGAAATCTTATGTATGTTATGCAAATGGAAAAAATGCGTATATGTTTAATTGTTTGCAAAACGTACAATGCCCTTTTTAAAAGAGCACGCACCCGCATGCATTGGACTCTTCCAAGTTCCACCATTGCTAGGAAGGGACGAAGTGTAGTAGAGAGTTTAATTGGAAAAGTGGGCACAACACAAGTGTATTACCAATTTACCACTCGTACATGCAGTCATGCACTATGTAACAAAAGAAAACAAGCATATTCTTATCCCTACTATGCTGAAACCTTCTAACAAAAGAATAATGTTTGATTGTAGTTGCTTTTTTAAAAAATATAAAATCCACCACCTCATCTCTTGCGTGCTCTTCTTTTAACATTTACCGAGTACGCATTGGTCCTTAAAATGCGTGTCAAAACAAAAATTACGAGTAAAAAAAATAGATGAAGTATTGTTTTTTAAAAGTGAAAATCATGAAACACATTTTCATGATTAAATAATTAGATAGTTCATGTATGTAAAAGAGTTTCACATATGTTTCTAGCTTGATTGCTTTAACTTTCAAGCTAAGTAATCATGTAGATTATAAGTGTATAAAAATCTACATGAGACATGTTTGTCAAGTATTATTGTACTTTATTTGTTGTAACTAACATTTTGCAAATATTTAATTGATTAATAGTCCAAGCCCGATATCACACGTATCAAAACTAATAAATCAACAGCTAATTAAAAAATCATTAAAATTATCGTATGACCTTAGACCAGTACTCTTTCGATCAAATATTACATGATTGCAAGTATACTAGCATTGCATTGTTTAATTTATATTGTTACAATGTATTTTTTTTTAAGGAACGCAATTGTAATTGGTGTTATTAGATGGTTATAATAATTTTTATTGCAAATCATTATGTTCATGCACATAGTCGGTGTGATTTTTCTTCCTTTTTGTTTTCTTGAAAATAGTGTATAATTCTACATTTTAGTACGGAGTAGTAAAACTTTCTCTTGTGACATATGTTGTATCGAATTTTCTTTACTTTACTATAATTTTGTTGTTATATTCTTTGTTTTTATGCAATTAGTGCAAGATACTCCATATTCCAAAAATTTTCCAAAGAAACTTGCTGGTCCAACGAACTAAGAAGTATTCACGAGACACGAGAGGAGCACAACATTTCTTTGTTTTTTTTTCCAACACCCTACTTAGCTTATTGATCGAATCTCACGTCCAAATTAATTACGAGGTAATATATTCAAACTTATTATATATGCACATAAATAATGTGTAGTTATTTATATAGACTTGACAATCTTTTAAAATACACAATTTGATTCATATCATTAAGGATTAAGGCTAGATCTTGAAATTATAGGAAAAAGTTTTGTATGATCAAAGTAAAATGCAGAATGGAGGGAATAGCAAAGGACCAACCAAAAAATTAAACATAAGCGCAATTGTAAGTTGTGTTAAAAAGAAAAGAAATCTTTGTATGACTCTATGACGATTACGTTTATTTGTTAAGTTTTCTATTAATGGGACAGTTTTCAAAATATAGGGAGTCGTTGCGTTAAAGGACAATAATGTAGAGAAAGACTTGATCGTATGTCTCTATGAGCATGTGAAGTGTGAAGCCGCACTGGAGTTTGTGATACATTTTGCACCCCCACTCATAATGCAGATTTTGTTAAAAGATATATACATTTTGAAACTTCATATAAAGAAAAATCCACTTGTCTCATCAGTCATACTTACCATTTTTCTGGAGTTCAATCCACTAATCTCGACTACTTGTTACACACTTCAATCAACAAGATAGTCCAAGTACTACAAAATCAATAGTGACAATAACATGAATGTGCGAAAAAGTTGAAAATTATGTTCATCATTCATGGTTTCCTGAAAACAAAAAACAACCAAAATTCCTAACAAGTAACAATTGTTCAAAATCACATCACATTTTAGAACATATGATTTGAAAATAATACATTTATCGTAGCCCGCCCTATTATTTCTCAACAATTCCAATTACAACTAACATCTTAAACACACAACAATATGGTGGACTTGAAAACTTAGCTTTTCTTTTTTTCATACTCTAGTCTGTAAACTTCTAGTCGTATTGTCGCTTTTGAGTCGTTTTGAACATTGCTCAAGCCATTGCTAGGTTATCCTCCGGCCCTCACATCACGTTGTATGATTAGGTTATAAGTTGATATCAATCTTTAAGCTGCATGACATGTTTGGTAATCATCTGTGATATATAAATGGCGTCGAATAAAATAAAATCTCGCTCCTGCACTATGTAATATTTATTGATAACTCAATCAATATCGATTAGATGATCAATGCAATTCTTACATCATGTACGTAGCTAATCGTTGAATAGCTTGTTGTTACATAACATATGATTCTTAACGTATAGGCCGATTTGAAGAATGGCACAAATAAATGTATTTGTCGCGTATTAATTAATAATTAGAAAACCCTCCTTATTCGATCAGAAAGGTTTAAGTAATTTGCGAAAAGATATTATTCAGTAATTCACAATCATATAGCAAACGAATCAATCAACTAAAATTTCATTTCTTTCAATCATCAAAACCAAAATTGTCAATATTTAATGGTAAAACAAAAGGCAAAGAGAGTTTCAATTCTTTACTAAGGAAAATATATCCTAGTCTTTTGGAATCAAGAATAACACGAGTATATATGTTATTGTATAACCAAGTTTAATTAGGTTTAGTAGCCAGGGCTGTAGGCAATGAAACTGACGCACTGACTTGACGTGGAACTGTCGAATCCGATGATACGACGAAGGCGCTGGGTAAGCCTTCTTGACCTCCTCTAGCTCGTTGATGACTGGGTTGGGTCTGTGCAACCGAACAGGGTAACTTCCACATGTCCAGATGCGTCCGTCGTAATACCCTGTACCTATGGTTTTCACGGTACACAATCACGTGCTAAAAGCAATCAGTAGGTAAATATCTTAAACTGATATTAGCTATTTGTTCCCTGCATTTAATTTGAAACGGAAAACCGTCCCTTCTGACCGGGTATTATTTAATAATCAATATACTTACTTCCAACTCGAATTCCAAGCAAGGAACCCATCCCTTGTTAAGAAGGTACTGAATCTCATTGATCAAGGACTCAGTGGAAAGTGGTGGTAGGTATGATAAGGTCTCGAACTTCTTCAAACCCAATGGTGGCCACACCTGCACAAATCATAGGTATATAAGTATCACTATTACATACGGGAATGGGAGCAATGATGTTCCCTCTATTAATTAAATTACTCACTATATTACCCATTTACCTCTACAAATGAAAAAAAAAAAACTTAAAAGCTACATTTAACCATTTCTAAAATAATTTCAGTCAACTACTCCCTCTGTATCATAATTCTAGCAACGATTTGACATAAAATAGAGAAAAAAAATGTCAAATCGTTGCTGGAATTATGATACAGAGAGAGTATAATCAATACATATAACAATTAAGTCTATATATTCATTTACCTACAATCCATGCATAAATATCTACCAATCACAATAAGATTATTTTTTAAAATGAAAATTTATAATTAATAATTACAATTCAAAAATTCAATCAATAATTACAATCTAAAAATTGATTCATGAAAGAGAAATTAAAATTCAAGAATTTTAGAAAGAAAGAAAATCACAATTACAATTCATCTTCAATCATAAAAGAAATCAATCCAAAATTTGAAATATCAACACTTTACATTAGTCAATATACAAGATGAATCCCGAGCAAATGCTCGATTTTTAGAAAAAATGTGAATTAGCGAATTATTTTTATATAAAGCAAAATTTTTATCGATTTTAAATGTAAATATGTAAAAATTAGGTTTTCTTGTGATCAAAATTTTCCATAGTTCATAATTATGCATCAATTAATGAATGTTTACCCTTTTATTTTCAAAGCATATTTATTAACCTATATTCATTTATTATTTTCTTACATTTTTTATATATGTATTAATTAAATGAAGTTAGGAGGGAAATTTGGGAGGAAAAAATAAAAGGGTGGGAATTGATTTAGTAATACTCCGTAGTATATATTGATGTACTATTACTATATAAAATTATTAAATTGAATGTTGTCGCACAACATTAAAGAGCTAGTCAATAATAAATATTTATAGCAAGTTTGACATAAAAATTTAGTAAATCAAGTGCATTTTATATTAAATAATTAGTACTACGTTTAAAAAAAATTGTTACTTTGAAAGTTTAATTATAGGATGAAATAAAAGGCACGTACTTGCATGCATTGGACTCTTCCACCGTTGGTAGGAAGGGTAGCGAGCTCATTGCCAGACTTCTTGGTAACAGGGAAAGCTGCTGTGGACTTCAACCCATTGAAGGGAGCCACCATGCTAGCTTGGGCACCGGCATTGCCGCTAACGGCAGCAGTGGCGACAGCGGCGTTGGAGAGCATAGAGGACGCCATTTTACTTTTAAGTTTGTACACTCCTAACACCCTTGTTTTTTTTTTTTAACTAATGTATGTGATGACCAAGTAGTCAAGTACTGGTAGTGAGAGGACTTCGTGGCTCAAAGAAAGCCTAACTTATAGAAGTGTTGCAACCCTTCATCACACTTGAATCAATGGTCATAATTTTGGGTTTGTTTTAGCCTTTCAATCATAAATGGTGGGGGTCACAATCAACTTATCCTACTACTTGTGTTTTGTCCAATTTTAATGTATATGATGATGGCTTAAGTTCTATCAACATCATTTTTTATTTTAATTTTTCACCGTTATAAGAATTATCAAAAAAAAAAAGTTTGAAATAGATCAGATCAAATTAAATGTTTCTTATGGCATGGTTTTCATTCAAATGTGCTTTATGAAATCGCCTCTATTATTGGTAGAACTCAGTACCCTTAACTTTTAGAATCCAATTGACACTTAGGGTGCAAACATTATTTTCCGTGCAACTGATTTTAATTTCATAGAAAACAAAAAGAAAATCAAGGAGGTAATGAGAGGAGAGTACATGAGAGGTTTTCCCTTCATTTTGAAAGGAAAATCTTTTTTATTACTCGGTAATCGAAAATGCTTTTTTACAACAAACGAAAATTATTTTATATATGAAGTACTTTAATTGTTGCGGGAATA
>SNQN01001184.1:88016-103606 GCA_008642245.1 Bassia scoparia | reverse complement strand
CGAAATATCTTTCGATGGCTGGGCGTATTACGCTTGCAAAGTCAACTTTAAATACACTAGCCTATTATTCAATGMAAACGGCGAAGATTCCTCGTACGGTTTGTGATGAATTGGAYAAGAAGACCAGGAGATTTGTATGGGGTGGGGACGAGGAAACAAAGAAAATTCATCTCCTCTCTTGGGAAAAGTTACAGCAACCTAAAGAAAGTGGCGGCTTGGGACTYCGTTCTTCGAGGCAAGCGAACKCTGCTTTCCTAACGAAATTGGGGTGGAGGATGTTGACAGAACCAAATGCCTTGTGGGCAAGAGTATTGAGGCAAAAATATTGCAGGGGAAGATGTGACTTAGACATGTTCCAACCTACTACGAACATGTCTAATGTTTGGCGCGGGATAACAGAAAATGCTGCTATTTTGCAACAAGGAACTGCTTCGGCAATAGGAAATGGCCAGAATACGCTGTTCTGGGATCATATTTGGGTGGGTGATCACACTCTCCGAGAGGAGAGC
This sequence comes from Bassia scoparia, assembly GCA_008642245.1. NCBI lineage: Eukaryota > Viridiplantae > Streptophyta > Magnoliopsida > Caryophyllales > Amaranthaceae > Bassia > Bassia scoparia. The sequence goes on along the minus strand of SNQN01001184.1, from coordinate 103,097 downwards.
ATCACGGAAATCCCCCATGCTATAGCTGAGGCTACAGTGGCTGACAWGTGGGAGGTTGGTGAAGGTTGGAAATGKAGTTTGTTTAGTGAAWTTTTACCTTCGACAATCCTTGCTCAAATTAGCTCACACGAGCTAGTGGAGGACCATGACATGGGTGATTTGTATTACTGGAAAGGCAGYAAGAAAGGAGGGTTTTCGATTAAATATGCTCTTCAACTGATTCGAAAGGAAGAGCCGGTGAGAGAAGACAAATGGAACCTCATCTGGAAAGCACCAGTGCAGCAACGAATTCGTGTGTTTYTATGGCTCGTAATGCATAACAAAATCCTAAGTAATGCCAATAAGTTGAAGCGCAATTTGATTAATGATCCTAGGTRCCCTAGATGTGGGGATAGTGAGGAAACTGTGCCTCACCTCTTGCGAGATTGTACAAGCTCAAAGGAGATTTGGGGTACGGTGGGTGGCTTAGCAGCGCACCAGGATTTTTATCAAGGTGARTTGCAAGATTGGCTGTGCAAAAAWCTTGATGTTAAGTCAAGTAATCCGGATTATGCTYTGTGGCCTACGAGCTTTGGAATAACATTATGGTGGATATGGAGATGGAGACTTAAACTTGTGTACAACAACACTGAAGATATCCCCACAGATATCTTCTCCTTCTTGAAAATTAAGTTCGAAGAACATTACCAAGCCTTTCCAATGCCTGGACCTTCAATTGTTACCAATTTCGGAAAAACCAACACACTGAAGTTTTGTTAATATGGAGGGCGGCCCCCCAAGATGGTTGGGACAACTTCTAAAACAGGATGGAGCCGCAAGGGAAGCCAGACTTAGCAGTGGGGGAGATTGGCAGCGGACACCCAGTGGGTTTCATTTGGAGCCTTCTCAGTCATTATTGTTTGTACAGGCCATTTAAAAGCCCGGAGGATGAAAGCAATGGTGTGTACCAAGGCCTTTGAATAATGGCGCCGGGATAAGGGGGTGTACATAAGCCTTTTGGTGCAGTCTTGATAATAAAAGCTTTTGTTGCAAGTCCCTTTACAAACAATGTGTTCCCAGGGTGGTGGAATGCTACGCCAGTCTTGAGACAATGTCGTGAAAACATTTGCGCTATGGGGGATAAATCGCTTATATATATTGTTATAGATGAGAGGGAAACAGAGTCGCAGAACTTGTAACAAATAAGGGAGGTGGAACAAGCCTGGCGAGGCTACAGGTTTGGGAGACTCCACAAGGGACCCTTTTGAAGCTGATGAATGAAGATGTCATGGGTGTTGCTTGGCCTAGATTAGTTACTGTAGATAGTTTTCTTTGTTGTGGGGCTGTGGGCCCCCCTCTACGCACCAAAAAAAAGAAAAACAAGCTGATTTTATGTTGATTCAAAATTATATGAAAGAGCTTCATTTTTTTCTATATGGGTGGAGCTTGTATTACTAAGTGAGAAGAAAGGTTGACAGCATTACTCTGTTTTCTATATGGTGGCACCTCTATTAATAAACACGACAACTACAAGTGATTTTTTTATCGAGTCAAATTATTATGAACAGCATCCACATTTTTTTTCTATCTGGTGGCCTCTTGTATTGACCCCCGAAGTGAGAAAGAAAGTGAAGTGTTACAATTGTTTTCTTATAGTGGGTGGGGATGCACCTGTATTAATAAATTCCCTACAACTACAAAGCTGATATTAACAAATGAAAACATTTATCCAAACAGAAGTATCTACATTTCATCGATAATGAAAGTTTCGCCATATGAAAGGGCAAACCTTTTTGCCCACACAATTACCAGGCATTGTTCAATCTAAAATTATGCATCAAAAGCCAAATGTACAGCAATTCCAAAGCAAAAGTTACATCAAAGTAATAGCAAATGTTCAAAAAATTGGCATTTATAGCATAAATTTTGAAATCCAACTTCAAGCAATCAGCTGATCCTTCTGACTTGGGTTGGAGAGTGACAAACCAGTGTCCTTTTTACAAGCTTACTTGCTTGTGGTTGATACTCCCGACTGCGCTTTTGGACAGTAGGTGTAGGCTGCTTGCTGCTTGAGTGGTCTTTCTCTTCTTCTTTCTTTCCACTTACAGTTTGTTTTCTTGTTCTGGTTGACCCTTGCATTTGCCAGTCCCTATCTTCCCTTTTGCCAGATCCCACATCCTCCCCTTGGCACGCGTTTCTCTCTATCGTCTCGTGACCCAAACTTCATTGCATTGAGAAACCTCATCTGTGTTAGCAGGATCCCTTTTCCCCCTTCACCTCTTTCACCTTGCCATCCCTTTTTCTTTTTTGTAGGCCTCCCTACACCCTTTCCTTCATGAGGAGATTGATGTTGGTAAGTTGAATGTTACAGGCCAACTATGAATATCAGTTGGAAGTGTTTATGCTACCCAAGTGTGCTGTTAACATTGCAAAATACCAAACTACTAGTGTAACGTCTATAGGGATCTTGCTTTGTCATGAAGAATCGCTGCAATTGCCATGTTTCAGCCGTATACACCAAGATATCTGTCAGAAGCTCCCACACACAATTTTTTGCATTCCAAACTTAATGTGAAAGGTTTGAAAGGCCCATCTCTTAACCCTCAATTATCTCATCTTGGTTGAGCCTTCTTCAAAGCCTTGCAACAAATACTTTGGCATCCATGACAAGCTCTTGCAATCCTGTTGGGCTATGTTTAGGCATCGGCTTCATTGTCAGGCCAAGTCTCAGCCATCCCTTCCTAGGTTGACATTCTTTACAGACACCCATTTGTCAAATGTCCTACACTTCCTGAGAAGATAAATGGATTGATTATCCTATGACGGAACAAGCAGGATTGAAGACGTGGTTCAAAGAATTATTATTGCTGATTAATACACATACACTATCTGCATTATATTTGATTTGGCAGTGTTTATCCTTAAAAAAAATTTTAAATAAAGCCTTTATAACCACTGACTTTTGATCATGATTGCTACACTTTTCTTCCCAGAGTAAATTTCGGAAAGCCCCCTAATAAAAGCCAAAAATAATATTGACTAAAACACCTAGAATAAAACTACGACATTACAATTTAAAACGATGTCAGCAAAGAAACGACCCTAAACTATAATTTCGGCACAAGTTTCACAACAAAAAAACACAAAAGATGATAAAAAAAAGATAAAAATTGAAGGAAACTGACCTGTCGTAAGAGGCACGAACAAAATTGGGCGAAAGAAAACCAAAGTGAATTAATTCAACCGAATGCAGAATAAAAATCACGCAATACAAAGGAAAAGAAAAAGGGGGGGGGTAATTGCACACTCGTAATGCAACGCAAAAACGCACGCAGTTACACGGCGGAAGCTGAAGGTGAAATGTGAGGGTACGGTCTAGACACAAAATGAGATTCTTTTTCTATGCAATGTAGAAGGAAACTCTTAAATAAAGAAAAAGAATAACTTCTATTATAACATTAATATCTATTATAGATTTGAATTGGATAGGTAGATCTAGTAAATAAGAAACACATGAGGTGAAGGTTAATAAAACATGATTAGGCGTCCTAATCGTTAGACTTAAACATAATAATAATTTGGCTGACTTTGCTAGATAAACAACAAAAGCTTTAGCATGTGACCCCATGGCGTAAATAGTAAATAGGTTATAGTACGCCGGTCGCGCGTAGATTACGACAAAACTTAAGTGCACCAATGTCATGAATTTTCCCTGAGGTATTGTGGACTTTTAGAAGGGCTGTATAACGCGGGAATATTTGACATACACTCCAGCTGTACCCCCAAAAGTGAGTTGTTTAGCATGCACTAACCTCTGACTAATCCCTTAACCCATCGTTAACTTTTATTTATTATATTGATACCTAATTTTATTTAAAAAAAAGAATAAACAACAAAACCCAAAAATCATTATTATTCGAACTACTTTATTAATCTTCTTATAATATTACCCAAAAGTAATTCTGTTTAATCCTCTCAAAACTCACCCAAAAATTGCTTGACACTTCTTCTCCCCCAAAAATCTAGGGTTTTTAAAACCCCCAAATGCAATTATTGGGATTAAATTTGTCAAAAAAAAAACCTGTTGTTGCGATGCTGCGATTCGTTCTTCTCCCCCAAAAAACCTACATTATGTCGAGTTGCGATGCTCTCTGATTCGTTCTTCTTCATCAGATTGAAGCAATTAGCAGGATGGTGAATGTGGTCGTGGGTTGAAGAAGCAATTAGGAGGATTAAATTTGTCAAAAAAAACCTTGCTTTGAAGAAGCAATTGAATTAAATTGAGTTGGTCGTGGATTGAAGGATGAATTTTCGTTGGTGAGGGAAAGTGTAATTGCAGTAGATGCAACAATTAGGACGGTGAATGTGATTCTAGTTGTTGTACTTGTTATTTGCTTAGCAATAATGTTGATTGTTGAAGTAGTCTGAATGGTTGTGTGCAGAATCAATTAGGAGGATGGTGAATGTGACTTGAGTAATTACTGTAATTTTGTGCAGCATATTTGGTTGCAATTTTGGGTTTTTTTTTTCTTTTTTTAAAAATAAATAATAATAAATAAAAAGTTAACCATGGGTTAAGAGGGATTAGTCAGAGGTTAGTGCATGTAAACATACTCAAATTTGGGGGTACAGTTGGGAGTGTTTCAACTACGTGGATACAACATAGAAAGTCCAATACCTCAGGGGTATTACTGAGAAAAACCCAAAAAAATTGTTCATGGTTCTCTCTCTAACTTTCTCTCTCATCCACATTAACAAATAAATATATCTAACTTTAATTTCCCCTTCTTAATCATGAACAAAAAAAATTATCCATGTTACTATTCACCTACTCTTCCTCATTTTAACCTACTGATGAGGGGTTTTGAGTCCTATCAAATAACCCCTAAGTTGTAGTATATGGGGATCGAACACGAGGAACAACGTAGATTAGTTCAATAGTTAATTGAGGGTTCGAAATATTTTTTGGTGATTTTGACTATCAACTAAAACGCGAAGAAATTGACAAATATGATAAATTCAAATGCTTAATAGGTCTAGGGTAATATGATCCGGAACCTTGGATCGAATGGGGGTAGCGACTTGTGAAGTCTAACGAAAACCAGGGAGAAGGATACTCTCAAAATTACCCTTGCCGTCCCGCTAGGGCCCCAATCAAGAGCTTGGGTTAGAAACCAAGCTTGAGGTGTATCCCTTAAGGCCTCACAACCCCAAACTTCAATCAAACCACCAACTAAAACAAGAGCCAACAACCATCCTAGACTAGTGACTCCTTTCTCAAGGCAATCCCAAATCCAAAATCAAAAGGTGTGAGAAGAAATCCCCTAATATTCATAGACAAAGCATAGTGAATACCAAATACAAAGAATCAACCATTGGCCAAAAGTCAATCCAAAGCCTCACAATTAAGTCAACAAGTCAAAAACCCCCCAAATCAATTTTGGGGTTCCATCACACAAAACCCTAGAAAACAAAACTACCCACTATTCATGATTGRAAAAGCAATAAACAAGAAATAAACAACCATCTAACACTAAACATGCTTAAGAAGTTGAATAAAACTAAGATTAACAAGAAATAAGCAAACTCAAAACTACTAGCAATTCTAAGCAAAGCAAGTACCAAAACAAGAAAACAGTAAAAGAAAACAAAAGAGAAGGTTGAGATTGATTACCAAAATGAAGAACTTGATTGATTGAAAACTTTGATTGAATGAAAATTGCAATTACAAGCTAATTTCTTTCTCACTAAAACCCCTAAGCTAATTCTAATCTAAAACTAAACTAAGAAAATGAGAATGTGTATGAAAACCTCTCAAAGAGGTATTTATATCCCCCTCAGAAAAGGCCAAAATAGAAGAACAAAACCCGCACAAGTCGTGGTCGCTCAAACTTTCTGGTCTGCGCACAATTCAATTTTAAAACACACATAAACTTTGGTGTAGAACTCTAATTCATCATGTGATATGCCGTTGGAAAGCCTGATCTTCTAGTTTCCAATCAATTTAGTCTCGCAACAAAATTCATTGTAACACGAAAGTTATGGCCAGAATAGTGAAGTAGGTCAAAAAATTGATCACGGAAATTGCTTCCATTTTGCCTTCCAACCTTCCTAAGGCTTCTTTCCAACATACTAAGACACCTTCCATGCCTCTCAATGCTCCTCAAAAGAGTCCATTACCTACAAATCACTCAACACAATGTCAAAGTAGGTGCTAAAACATTAAAAACATATCAACATATTATAGCATCATTTCATTCACTAAGGCTCAAATAGTCAATTATGATGCAAATGAGCATAAAATGGGACTAAAATATACAATTAGGCTCAAAATAAGGTCTAAATGAGGGTTAAATGAGTACGATAAGTGGGCCCTTAAAGCCACTTATCACCTACCCCACTTCAATTTATCTTTTATTCAAATGCAAATACTTAAATATACTACAACACTATTAGCACATGTGATACATATATTTAATAATTATTACCGTTATTAATCACGATTACCAAATTAATTTGTAGATAATTATAATTAACATAAATATCATTACTAACTACCTAATCCTAATTTAAACGTAGCAACACAGAGTACTTATTATTAGCACGATTAACACTATATTTAATTCTTATATTAAAATATTAAATTTATTTAATTATTGCAAATGAAAGAAAAAATACACAGTAGTTGCAATTAGACATAAAACATGCTTAACCCTTAATACAATTTAAATCTAATTGTTGTTGTTCTCGTAATGCCTAAACTTCCTCCAAATATGCTCAATTAAATCCTTTTCAATTGCAAGTGACTTTGTTGATCTTCAATTTATGTTCTTCGTTGCAAGTATATGTTGATGTCAACAACACGCTCATTGTATTATTGGAAATCATCCCGGTGGAGCTACTCTGGCTATCAACGAACTGAGATGTGTTGGAGTGGTAAATATGTATTCGTTCATCTTCAACGATCATTTATGTAATATGCATGATAACATAATCTTATGAAGTATTTGAACATCCCAAGCAAATGATGGTTTTTGAATGATAGCGAATCGAGATTGTAGAACTCCAAAAGCTCGCTCAACATCTTTCCTAGCAGCTTCTTGTTGTTGTACAATCAATTTATGTTTCGAGTTTGCGACCAGTGATAGATTTTCACGAAGGTAGCCCATTGGTAAATACCATCAGTTAAGGTTAATACGCCTTGTTGTATTGATGACCATTGACAACAAAGTTAACAGAAGGCGGTACGCCCATTCAACACATCCTCAAATACAGAGATCAAGTAGAACATATATAATGTCATTGTAGTGCCCAGCATCCCAAGAATGAATGTCAAATCCACAAGTCTCCATCAGCAAAAAACTCCAGTATAAGTGTGGCTACCCCTTCTCTTCCTTGATATTATCCTTTCCATGTAGTTGGACAAATTTTTCCACTCCAGTGCATGCAATCAATACTTCTGATCCAATCATGCATGGAAATCCACGTTCCTCTCCAACTCGTATGAAATTTCCATATCATTCTGATTTGGCTTGTCTCAAGTATTGGTTACCGAATTGGTTGATGACACCTCCAGTGAAAAGCTACTCATATGCATTATGTTGATTGAGACAAGTGATGATAGTCACTGAAAATAGTAAATTCAAATTGGAAATCAAAATAAATTCAGTCTGAAAAAGTTAAAGTGTCTGCAAAGTAGTTGCAATGATTTATGAACAGTGAGAGAGGTCTGAAAAGTGAAATTAAGGGACACTGAAAAGTAATCTGGAAAGTAAATTCAAATTCCAAATCCATTACACGGTACGGTTGCATTGATTACACAAAGATAACAAAATACAAGTTTAAAGCAAGGATAGAATAGAATAAACTTCAAAACAAGAGCCCAAATTGAAACTTCGAAAATAATAATAATATTAATAATAATAATAATAATAATTATTATTATTATTATTATTATTATTATTATTATTATTATTATTATTATTATTATTATTATTATTATTATTATAATGATAGTTAAAAAAGAACAATCCAGATCGAACGAAACTTGGAAAAAAAATCAACAAACAACGTAACACTAACACAATGTAACATATTCCATAACATAACATTAAAATGGCCCAAATTTTGTGAAATATTCTTCGAGCTGTTCCATCATCTTTTGTTCCCATGGAGCACGATTTTCTTTGGCGAGTAGTTGTTGTAGCATATCCCAATTCATCTGCTTTTGTTTTCTAGCTTTTTTCTTCTTCTCTAGTTCAAGTCTTTCCATATCCATATCAATAGCCTTACCTCTGACATCACCTATGAGTTTAAGTTTGTCACCAAATGAATCAAAAGTATCAAGTGCCTGAGTTGTTACGTCCTTTCCCTTCAACCTAGACTTAGCCTTCTTCACACCTTCAAGACAAGCTACAAACTCATTAGCAAGAACATCTTCGTTTGTTGATGTATCAGGTGTTGATCCACCATCTTCATCCCTTGATCTCTTTCCGCTGCTTCAGGTCCCCTGAGTGGTTTGAGTTGTACCCTTTTTTGATGGGCGTCCACGTCTTTACGCATGACCTTCTTTCTGTAGGATAGAGCGGTATCTATCCCACTTCTTAATTTGGAGCCACTCATTATAGTATTTGAACTTTCCAAATGAGTTCTGATAAATTTGGTGGGCCTCAGCAACCACATCTTGAGAGCTTTGGCCACTTATCCTCCTTGCCTTAGCCTTGTCGACGTTGCCACACCACTTCACAATATGGGGAGTCATTCTTAACCAACGTCCCTTGACACTACCAACAGTTCTAAGTGCGATCTGTTGTGGGTTTTCTTCTCTTGCTACATCGTATGCGGGTAGAACCTTTCCCCAAAATTCATTGGACATTTGACTGGTTCCATGAACTTTATCATTGTTTGTGTTCATGTACGCAGAGATTAAAGCATTTGTCTCTACATCAGACCAATTTTTATCGAACTCTTCAATGGGTTGACAAGTGGGTTGAGGTGTGGGTTGTGATAAAAGTTCAGTGAAGTTAATCTGGGTGGTAGGAACATATTCCTCCACATCGTCGTCTTCATCCTCATCATGAACTTCACAACCTTCATCTGTGCTTTCGCCTCCTCCGGGTGTTGATTGACGAGAAACACTAAAACCACTTCCTGAACCATATTCACCATATGTTTGTTGGTTAATTGGTTCTCTTGACAAATTATATTGACTTGATTGGACAAAGTTGAGGTTCGGTGGGTAATAATTCTGACTGTTCCCCTCGAAATTAAGGGTGAAATTTTGAGGGATTACTTGAGGATAATTTTGTGGGTGATTAGGAGGATTTTGAATGGAGTATCCTTGTTGTGTTTGGTAATTGGATGGATTGTTTTGTGGATTTTATTTGTTTTTGTGCTTTGTTGGAGGCTTTGGATGTTTGTTGATGTTTGTTGCTCCCCTCCGACTTTCTAATTTACTTTTCCTTTATTCAAATAAACATGGTGAAGTTTTAATTTGTGTGTTATTGTATGTCGTTTGAGAGATAAAAAAGTAGAATATATTATATTTTATCAGGCAAACAATTACCATGAATTGTTCGCATACACGAACCAACCATTGTTGTTCGTGAAGCATCATCCCCATTTTAATAGTTTTTTATTTGAACAGTAAACCAAATAATTTTTTCATACCATTGTTAAGGATGCTCTTAGCCCCGTCCAAAGAGAATTTAATAATTCCTAAATGTAAGATATAGATATAATTTACAACTGAATATAAAAACAAAACCCGCTAAAATTGACCTAATTTTCAAATGAGCAACACGATGACAACTTTATTTATTGAGCCTGAAGTTGCAATAAAACAAGTCGAGAAACCCTCAACTCCCACGGAGTAATTAATCAATTAGCATTCCTATGAAGTATATATCAAATCACTAATGGAACGTTTGTTTGGATAGATGGAGATTACATTGAATTAAAGATGGCAGTGAGATGGAGGATATATAAGCTGTTGGAAATTCATAAATATCATCTTCAAAACCGACAACAAATTAACCCTTATTCAATTATTTGGCAGAAGCTGACACTATGATACAGTGGTAAGGATTAACCATATGTTTGAATGACAAAAAAAATGAAAGGAAAGGAAGGGAAAGGTAGGGAGACGATTTTTCTTGTTTGGAAAAAAAAATTAGGAAAGGAAGGAGATGAAGAGGGAAAGGTCTATTTTTCCTTCCTCTTCAATAAGCTTAATCTCTCCAAGTTTGGATATATTGGTTGGAAAAAAGAACGTCACTATTCCCTCCCTTTCTCTCCCCTTCTCCTTTGTCCTTCCTCCCTCCTCCTTCCCCTTCCTTTTCTCTCCTTTGCTATCCAAACGCTTGTAACCACCCCTTGGTTGAACAGTATAGCCCACTAGTAAGATTGTCCTCTTTGGGCATAGCTCGCAAGGATTTCTTTTGGTGTAGGCTTGTTACCCACCCAAAGGCCTCTACTAGGTTGAGGTATCAATCTACTCTATATATTAGACTTTGCTCTCCACAACTTCCGATTGTGGAGTAGACTCTAGTCCCCTGTTAGCACCCTTGGAAGGGAGCCTGCATCCTCGAAGGCACGACAGAACACCGGAATGAGCCCTTGCTCTGAATACCATCTGTAACACCCCCTTGTTAAATAGTAGCCCACTAGTAGATATTGTCCTCTTTGGGCCTAGCCCGCAAGATTTGCTTTTGGTGTGGTTTGTTACCCACCAAAAGGCCTCTACTAGGTTGAGTATTAATCTCTCTATATAGTAGACTTCTCCACAACTTTCGATGTGGGACGGAACTTTGTTTTTTCATTGTCGCGTTGTATTGGCAAATCTTTTATTATACTCACAATTTAAAAAATAGATTCCTACTGTAATAATGTTTTCGTTCATTACATTTGTTGTTGTTTCCTTTTAAAACAGAAAAAATAAAAAAAATGCATTTTGATTTAATTTGGTCTTCGTTACATATTGTACGTATTTTGCGCAGGCCTTGCGTTGCTTATAGTAGAGGGAAGTTAATTACACATATTCATGTCTAACATGAAATACGAAAAAAAAACCGAGGACGGCGCTTAAGAAAACAATGGATAACATTTTATTCTTCTCGCCGAATCCACCGAGAGTGTTCGACGCTATTTTAAGGAGTAGACAAGTAATGCCGATGGCACTAACGTGTTCGTCGTTAGGCTGAAACCATTTAAGTTGTTAGCATTTCCTTAGACAGGTGCGTCTAGAGCAAACATTGTAAGGAAATGCCTAAATCTATTTGACTCAGGCAGTAGCTAAAGCATTGTTTAAGCTCACACATGATGCTGATTTTATTTCAAGCAAATTAACTTAAGACATGCTAGTTGGAAGCCGATGAATTTTTTGGGGTTGAGGAACCTGCTTACCTAGAAAGTGCATTCGAATGTTATGCAAAAATCTTCAAAGCCTTAGAGTGTCCGAGGCACTATGAAAGTGATAAGGCTTCATTTATCTTAATGATATTGTCGATGCTTGTCGTCCAAGGAGGACATTTTCGAAAACCTACCTAACGTCGGATTGGGCAAACCTTTAAGAAGAGCTAAGGAACAAGTTTATTCAAATGCGGTTCCGAGTTACCAACCTACTGGAGAAGTGAAAGAGTGTAACAGAAAACCCATCTGAGATGATGTTCTTGGAGGGCAACCAAACGGAGATAGTAATTTCATTGCCAAGCAGTCAGCAAAAGAGGTGTCAAGAAATTAGGCAATGCTATTGTGCGTCTTGTCAGCAATGGTCAGAAGAGGAGCTGAAAAGTCCTCTAAGTTGTCACCGGTACGCTTCTCTATCCATTTTATCTATTATAATCTTGTTACAAGTTCTTTGAGCCTGATGTTACTTTTCTCTTGTTTCCACACCTTTGCACCCATTTAACTTTTTCTGTTTCAAGCCCTATTATTTTATCCATTTACTTGCCTACSGGTGAGGTCATCCCTTGTAATAAACTCCATAAAGACTTACCCTTAAAAATCRGAGAAGYCGTTTTTCCATCCAACCACATTGAGTTTGAACTAGGGGACTTRGATGTCATTYTGAGAATGAATTAWTTAGGGATATACATGGCTAAGTGAGATTGTGAATTAYAGAWWGCGTACATAATGGATCTAGTGAAGGAGAGTGTGACCTATAGGAGTCTTGAGAAATCGAAAAGTTGGGGACTAGTTTCTACCATGAAAGTTATGAAGTTAATAGTTAAGGGATATCCAATATACTTCTGTTGTGTGAAAGACTTGAGCGTGGAGGAGAGTAGGAGAATAGAGGTTGTTACAGTGGTGAATGAGTTCATAAATTTTTCTTTCCGGAGGAGATACCGGGAGTGCTAACTAGAGAGAAGTTGAGTTCACCATAAGCTTAATTTTGAGGATTGCGATGATTTCAAAGGCACCCTATAGAATGGCACCAACGAAGTTAAGGAGTTAATGAGTCAATTGCAAGATTGATAGACAAGGGGTCTAATAGGCCTAGTGCCTCACCTTGGAGAACACCAATTTTATTTGTGGAAAAGAGAGATGAAAGTTTTCGACTGTGTATTGATTATTGGGAATTGAACTATGTCACTATTGAGAATGAGTATCATTTACTGAGAATAGATGACTTGTATGACCAGTACAAAGGGTGAGTGAGTATTTTTGTAAGGTCGACCTAAGGTCAAGATATCACCAGTTGAGGGTTGCTGACAAAAATATTCCAAAAACTACTTTTGGGACTCATTTTGGGCACTATAAGTTTATGGGTTAACCAACAAATATTCGAGGATAATAAGTTTGGGTTAAACAATTTTTATGGATTTAACGAATGGAGTATTTCATGAGTACTTGGACAAGTTTGTGGTTGTTGCTATTGATGATATCTTGATATATTTAAGGAATGAGGGAAAACATGCTGAAAACTTGAGGACTGTCTTAGAAACACTTTGAAGTCATAAATTGTTTGCCAATTTTCCAAATGTAAGCTGTGGTTGGCGCAAGTTGTGTTTTTGGGTCATTACATTTCTAGGAAACCTATTTCTGTGGAACCTACAAAGGTTAATGAGGTTAGTGAGTGGGCCCTGCCCAAGAAGGTGACTGTTGTCTGATGTTTTATGTATTCTAGGGTTAACTGAGTACCTTAGGAGGTTCGTTAAGGACTTCTCAAGACTAGCAAGACCTATGACCAATTTGATAAAAAGGGAGACCAAATTAGAGTGGGATAAATAGTGTGAGTTAGCGTTCCAAAACCTTAAAAATCGATCGATTGACAACTGTCCCAGTGTTAGCATTGCCTGATGGAAATGCATGAAGGATTTGAGGTGTATACCGATGCATCAAAACAAAAGTTGAGTTGCGTTATGCAACATAATGGAAAGGTGATACAAGCAGTTGAGTGTTATGTCAATTGAGCCATACATACTTGATGTAGTTAGAGAACAACAAAGTATTGATGAATTTTTGCAGAGGATCAAGGAACAAGTGAAAATTTGTGCTGAAAATGAAATTACAATTTATTGATGAATTTAAGGGCAAGTGATGTGTTCATAAAAATGTGGTGATTTGAGACAAAGGACTCTGGAGGAGATAAATTGTACAAAAACTTAAAGGAATTATATTAGTGGCCGAACATGAACGGAGAGATAGCTGAATTCGTTCCAAAAGGTTAACCTGCAGGAGCCGAGTGGAAGTGGGATTCAATATTAATGGACTTGATTATGGGTTTACCCAAGACTAAGACGAAGAATGATACGATTTGGGTCATTGTTGGTTGTCTTACTAAGACAGCAATACTGTAACAACAAAGGAAACTTGGAAGAAGTTTCCTGAGTTTTGTTGGGTGATTTTTTTTTATTGAGGTGAGTTACGGGGACTTAACTCTTTTCTTTTAAGGGAGTAGAGTGCGATATAATTTCGCGCTTTTACCCTGTTTTGTTTATTTATTGCTTCAATCTTGGTCTGTTTTGTGCCTGTTTTGTCAATTATTACTTCAAGTTGCGTGACTTTGGCCTAGTAGACATGATTTGGTTTAGTACACATACTATAAAAGTGTGTGAAATTATGTCAAATATGGTACAAGTACTTTACAGCAATACAAATACCTTTTTCTATTGAAATTCTCGAGAGATTGTGGATTTTGGGACAAGTTTCGGGGACGAAACTTCTTTTAAGGGGGGTAGATTGTAATCCCCCGTAATTTTTCGGATATTTATAATTATATTTTCTTATAAATATAAAACAATTATTTTATAAAACGATGCACTTTATTTAATTTCTATTTAATTTTTATTATTTTCGCTTAGGATATATTTCATGATATCTATTTTTACTTGATTTTATTTTACTTTATCCAAAACAAGACAAAAAAAAATATCTAAGAATTAATCTAGCCAAAAACCTAATTATTAAAAAGGGTTTTTATCTCTCCCCTTACTTCTTATTATCACGCTTCATTCAGTTTTTCATAAAAAAAAAAAGAAAGAAGAAAAACAGAGAAACACGAGAGAGAGAAAAAGAAGAAGGCGGACTGTTGCTGTGCGCTGTCGTCGCCGTCGTCGACCACCACCACGGCCAGCCGGTCCTCTTTCTCTTCTTCCTTTCTTTCCTTTCCCATGTTTAATTGGTTTTAATTATGAAGTTTTACAATCAAATTGTATACTATTGTTTTGAGTTTAATCTCCAATGAATTGTTAGTATTATTGACTTGTTTCGATGATTTCAATTAGAATGAAAAATTTCAGATTTGATAAAGGTTGAAATTAGGGTTTTAAATTGGGGATTTTCAGGTTTTAAAGATTACGGATTGTTTGGTACTTGTTCTATGATATATTAAATTGTATAACATTGAAAGTTGAATCTTTAGGGCTTTAGGTAAAAATTTCAGATTTGTTTATAAGAGTATTTTGGAATTTTGATGATTTTAAATCATGTTTTTGTATGAATAAAACTTGTTTATGAACTATTATACATGTATACAAGCCTAGACTTTGTCTTTTGCGAGTTTTGATAAATTTCAGATTTCTCATGAATATTTTTGAAGCTTTTGGTGTTTATAATAATGGGTTTTCACTTCACAAAGTCATGGTTTAGTATATTGTATCC